>JAVQJG010089743.1:0-25774 GCA_036024015.1 Craterocephalus amniculus | reverse complement strand
CATCTGCTTGTTGGGCTTGTGATTTTAACTCTGTTCATTCAAATTTCGAAAAATTTATGAAAAGTAACCATATTAGGACGTTTTTTTGTAAATAAGATGTATCGTAATATTTGACCTCGATATTTGAAAAATCCTGGTTACGGCCCTGGCTGTGATAGCTTAAAGTCTAATCTCCAGAAGAAAGACCTAAGATCTAGTTATCTCATCAGCTGTTATTTGTGTAGCTGCATTAATCTATGCAATCTATGTTGCTTCAAAGCAGTAGGAGAAAAACAAGAGTGTAATATAAAAATAGACAGACTTTGATATTAACTGATGCAACTCAAGCGTCACTCAGGTATCCTCCCAATCTGAACATCACACAAACTAAACACTTTACAGTACATACAGCTCGACTTTGTGTTGACTGGCTCAACAAAAAGCCTTAAACTCCATTCAGAGATAAACAAAGCCATGGCCGGAGTTACCAGCTGTCTTCCGTTCTTAATCCAGACTTTCCTTTTTAAGCTCTGTGCACAATCATAAATGTAAAAATGGAGTGTTTTAAGCATCATTTGATGCTTTTTATACATCAATACCTAATACTCTTTGCAAAAAAGAAAGAGGTTGTTTGAAGAGAGATGTGAAAATTCACATTAAGTCATTATGTCACATCATTGTGGCAAATGGTAATTTAATTGTGCAGATTTGTAAAATACACGCTGAGCTTTTAAACTTGCTTTTAAAGTCCTGAGGTCATTTCAAGGGGTGCCAGATCAATAAAAAACATACAGTATATACATTTTCTTTTATTAGGGCTGTCAAAGGCAACACAAAGGTATATTGATCTATGAATTTAGTGCATTGATACATTTGAATGCATTTATGTATAAACAATACTCATGCCTTATTAAAAATCATCCCTCTGTTGTCATGGACGGGGTGGCTCCTGGTGCGAATGGTTCCCCAAGATATTATTTCCTCATGCAGTATGAATCCCAGATGTTTATTGCCATATATGATTTATAGTTAAGAGACGGTAACTTCAGTATAGAGTTAATGTTTGTCAGAATGTTGGGGGAGCTCACAGAGGAGGATCATTCACAATATGAATAACACTGTTAGGGGGCGCCACAGTGCAAATATCGGTTAAAGTTCACTAGTACTGCTTTAAATTGATTTTATTCAGCATTTCTCACATATACCTGATAAAAGCATGATTGGCATACTTTGCAATTATACTTGACTGACTGGGTCATGTTTTCCTTCTACATGTGTTTTATATGTATCCGTACAAGTCTTTACAGAGTCTCAGTTTTGATTAAATTTCAAAATGTAATCAAACATAACAGACACTTCAGGTGCAGCTCAAAAAAATTAAAACATTTTTTTCTTTGGCCTCAAATAATGTGTGGGGAAAAAACTCATTGCAAGTGAAAAGTAGATGAGGAAAGTTTGATTAGCATTGTTATTCTGTTAGATTCCACTCAGCGGTTTCAGCAATCAGACTGAATTAACTCGCTGAGTCTGTTAGTGTGACTGCAGAAGTTTACGCTTGTTCAATGATGAAAGCAATGCATTATTAGTTCTGTCACAGCCAGACTACTGCAGCAAAACCTTACAGAAAAGCAACAGCAGGTATTTCACACGTAACACCATTATATTCTCTTGCCACCAGATTAATGAAAAGCAGTGAAAGGAGGACTTTTTAAAAGTGTTTGCTCTGGACAAACACAGTTATTACACAGATGGCAGTGAGGGCTGTGGTGCTATAATGCACAACTCAGCAGGTTTTAGAAATTCATTTTATCTCCTTTGCAGAAATTGAACATAAAATTACTGATACCACACCAAACTCCAAAAAAGTTTTTTACTTGTCCTACAGTATGTAAACATTAACTGATTTAATTTATCCATTAGTGTAACACATATTTAAACCATGTCATAATATCTAACATATTATGTTTAAATTTGGCAATGAAGTCTGAGCTTGAGCTGAGTTTTATTTTTGAGGTGGTAAAGCCGACATGAGTCCATTCTGTTACATTCATTCTGTAAATCTGCATGCATGTTTGAGATCAATAAAATCATTTTAGTTTGACCTGAAATCTACATTACAATGCAGGTTTAATTCAGCTTTAATTAGCTCTTGTAATTGTATATATGATCAAGAAAAGAAAAGAGTTACTTATAGTGATAATTCATCCATACACTGTCATCAGAAACATAAAAAAAGACAGAACACATGGATAAAATGTTGAAGTAGTTACCTATAGAGCAGTCATCGCTTGTCCTGAAGCTGCTGGATCTACTGTTGGATGAAAACATGTTCATATCTTGAAGGATTGTAGCCACTGATGGCAAACCTTAAAGTAGCCTACCTTTAAAATCTAGGAAATCCCCCTTTAAAAGAAGTCACAGGCTTATAGGTTGACATGTAGTCTGCATAAGAAGCATAATAGATAACAATTGACTCATGTTCAAGAAAAATCTCATGATTTGGTTTGTAATACTATTGAAAAACCCAATAATTACATGAATATAATGTATATGCAACAGTATGAGAGGAGCACCTGATGACTCTAAAGGAGAGAAGCACCTAGGTAGATGTTGGAAATGGATTTGAACATAAAGGTGTCGACCTTAAGGTCAGAATTCAGTCAAACCTGCCCAACAGTGAACAGCTCAGCCCTGCCATGTTTGATTTAAACATGGATGTCTTCGTGCAACGCTTGACAAGCGAGGCTATCACACAAAAACTCAGCCGAACAATGAAATAAGTTCTCATTAAACCAAAAAAGTAGATGGGTTTAGGCACAGGCAGTCAGGGGGAAAATGATAAATTCATGAAGGTTCTGAAGCTACTTTATTGGCTTTAGGCTAGACCGTGGCACTCTGCCTGTAAACTAAGTTTGACAAGCCACCATGTAGAGCAGCAAGAGAAGGAATAAGCCCCTCACTGCTCATCCCTCCTCCGCTGCCTGGAACCTTCTGGATCACAACAAGAGCAGATACAATATGAAGGAGCTGATATGGAGATCAGCTTCCCAGGAAGTTAAGTATAGTGGGCATCCACATCTACTGCTATGAATTTACAGTTTGGAACAAGGAGGATTCCTCTCTTCATAACTAAAACATCATATTGCTCATGCAAAGTTCTCCACTGTATTTTTAAAACAACCTCTCAGGGTGGTGTGATGTAGACAACTTTGTCAGGAGAGAAATCGGAACTGACAGTAACTGGGAGGCAGGCTGTATATTTAGGAAATAAGTAGTCAGAGTATTTCCAGTGGGCTTTGTTTAACGTCCCCTACTGTGGGTGATATTGGAAACATACTTTATCTCTAAGCTTCACATTGATGTGTTTAGGACATGGCATTCACAATTATTAATGTGCTCTTTGGAAGAGCAGGTAAAAATCATGGGTTGTCATGAATGCATCAGTGCAGCCATGATAGTGATGCTTGGTGTCATGCAATAGTTTGGGCACCTTAATTGCAATTTCTCTTACTGGTCATTTTAAAATGGTGAAAGATGATGTTTTAGTTTGAAAATAATTTTTTTTTCTACTCCATTTGGGAGATTTTCAGCTATTTTGTTGTCCTGCAAATGGCTCCTCTGAGATTTTTGAGCTGCCTTGCACCTACTGGGTTTGTCCTCAGATCATAAAAGGACCAAATAAAATATATTCAAAACAATAGCTGAACTATCATTCCACAGAACTGGCACAAGCATCATTTGACCTCACTTAAGATGTCAGAAAATATAAATGAAAAGTTGCCAACATGAAAATTTAACTTATTAGATAATAATTCACAGACTAGCCGATCATCGGTTTTTACATTATTTACATCAATTGTTCAGAAGCATTATTGGAACTGTTATACAGGGCTGTTAATACATTGCATAGGTTTCATATGGTCATGTTTTTATTCCTGACGTGTCCTCCAGTTTGACCTGCTTTCTGAATAATGCCGTCCAAACTTCCAACTTAAGTATCTCTTGAGTTTGCTTCTCTTTGGAGTCTGGCCCAGAATAACACATGCCAGTTTCCATATATTGGCCCTGTGCCTGTCACAACAAATTTTCACAATGTGACAAAGACTCTCTGCACCTGTTGTTGCTTTCTATTACTGGTGCACAGGCCCTACATGCACATACACACTACAATATTTCAGACATCACTCGGCTTCAAAACTGAGAGATGACAGGATTTTTTTGGGAAGTGGGCTCTTTGGGGAAGGTGCATCATGTGATTGGAACTGACCATTGAATAGAAAACTTTCATAGTCCTTAATCTAGAATTGAAGAACACTGACTTCTGAAGAAAATGGTCTTTATTTGCTTCATGAGGACTTTTAAAAAGTTGAACCTCCTATTTTTATTTATTTTCATTTTCATTTTTTGGCAAAGTATTTTAGTACCTCTTTGGAAAAATTTGACTCTAGGTCTAAAATGTCTAAAAATGCAATCTGACACCACAGCTGGATGTAGCTGTCCAATGATGATAAAGTTATTCACACTCTGAGGTAACTTCTTGCAGCATTGGAGGTCGTGTGGATACATGATTTGGCAGTGCTGATTCCTTACATGGAAGAAACTCAGACTGATGAATCCAAACTAACAATGATGAAGGAAACAGTTTTACCGTCAAATGTCAGAATTTAAGCATAATGAATATAATGCATTATTCAGCAGTGTCTTTTAAGATTTCTTTTATTTATTTAAGCATGCATGTATGAATAAGCAAATGGATAAATAGAAATTGAAAATGCAGTAGCCTGCATACTGAATGATTTGGTGATTATTTTTTTATTTTCTGTTTTAATATGCACCTGTTTAAATGCAGCTGATTTAAACAGGTAGTTGAAGAATAAAAAACAGAAACCTGCCTGTTCTTGTGTATTTTTCCAAGGACCAATAATAGGACAAGCATTCGGAATAAGTCAGCGACATATTACTACTATCATTCATCATAAGATCAGTAAACTGTTGTCTAAGCCCTCCTAGTTTTTTCTTTTTGCAGGTTGAGGTTTAAATTGTAGGTATTTTTTCTTGCTTTTTATTGAATCAATTTAGCCCCTCAGGCATTTATTCCCCTCTCTCCAAACAGCTTAGCTGCTCACTTCGGACAAACATTTCTATTTTACTTTAGGCCTTTCTAGATTGTAATTGGCAAAAATCTGACCCAGAACTTCATGTTGAGAACTTGAATAGTCCCATTAAAGTCACATCTATGCAGCAACAACTGCACTATACAAAAATATATAAATGAATAAAACCACGCCACCTTACGGTTTGCTCAGTTTTGTTACATCTTTTACAGTTATATATGCATTTGTCTGGACGATTAATTGTTTAAATGTTTTTATTTCCAAATGTTAAGCAGCTGCTTAGAGGAGCTTGTGGCTGCAAATTTTTCTGATAAAGTTGTGGAGTATTTGTAAAGCTTTGAAATTTGCATCAACTGGCCTTTCTAACAACAATATAACGAACAAAATAATTAAGCTCAGAGACCTTCGAAGTTACCCGAGAGCTCATTGTTCTTACATGACTCTCTTTTCCTTTGTTTCACACTTAGAAAAACTGAAAAAAAATAAGAATTATGCTTTTGTCTTGCTTAAAGTTCACTTGATTTTCAATGCATTTCCCTTTTCTTTCTTTTCCTGAACCTTTGTGTATCATTGCAAAGTTGATCTGGCTTTTAAGCTTTCTGTTAAATATATACAACACTTGAACAATATCTTTGTAACCAATGAGTAAATCTGTTATATGTGATGCAGCAGTTGGTATGTTCATAAATGTCACACCTTGCAAACATAATTATAAAACGTCATCCAAGTAAATGTCACTGCATCCAGTAATGGTAGAATTGGGCTTATTTTCACCACAAGTCACCTTGTCATGGTTGTTTTTTTATGTTTTCATTAGTGTTTCTCAATATATCTCACTTTTTTGTGTCTTTTTTAGTTGTGAGTCTCAGCACATTTCCCATGATGTGCTGTTCAGCTTGTTCTGTTGCCAGGCTGTTGCAATTTCTGTAATCCTTTTTTGTTTGAGTATATTTAATGAACTTCTATCCAACCAGGCCTGTAATGAGTTTGCTTCTTTCTTCACTGACAAATCCAGAAAAGGAGTCAGCCAGTCAGCGTTTCCGTGCCAGGGGCAGGATACGTGTCATCACTTTGTCCATTCAGAGGAGAAGTCAGCACCATGACACCCTTTTTTCCAACTAGTCCTTAAAACCAGTATAAAATCATTTGCCACTTGATATCACCCACTTGCTGTCTTGATACTGTGCCAACAGGGTTTTTCAGTTTTTATTTTTTTATTTTTAAGTGTGTTTTTCTTTTTTAAATGTTTTCATGTGTTGGGCTCTGAGTTCAGGCCCCACCTGCGGACACCAGGCCCTCACACTATCCTCATGCAGTTTGAGCAGAAACACCTCTAGTTGTGAGGAAACGAGCAAAATGCAAACGTGACCAATGTGTTCCATTTGTGCAAAAGCAGGTGAAACTGATTAGCAATCAGTGTCATTTTTTAATTGGACAGACTGGTATCCCAGAAGTGTGACTGGATTGGAGCTACTGTATGTCGTAATGCATTTATTCCATTTTTTTGATCTGCAATCAAGCACTTACTTTGTGCTTCATTTAGTTTTTGCTCCTCTAAAATCAGTTTGAACATGAAGCATTGCATTTATGTACGGTTAAGCATCTGCAACTGCTCTAGCAGCCACGTGAGACTGCCGCACAAGAAAGGCTCATGAATGTTTCAAGAGGAAGGACTACTACATTACAAGTGTGGTAGGCAGTGCATCACATGGTGAAGGTGTAAGATGCCACATGATTTGGCAGCTTTGCAAAATTGCTGCCAGTGCAACTGCTCTCATGTTCATCGTGTTTATGTGGCTGGAAAGTCTTGGCTGCAGCATTATACAGCTGTGCTCAGTGATGCTTTCATAGCGTGCAAGTCTGTAGCACAGACCAAAGCAATCGGACACCTGAGATTTGTTCAAAATGTTACAGAAAAAGCTGCTACATTTTTTAAAATTGCTACAGTTTATCATGTCTATTCATAAACCAAATATTAGGGCTGGGCAGATCAATCCAATTATACATTGATACCAAGACTATATCAGTATCAATCAGTACCAAAGTGATTATATCAATATTTTTCTTGTAGAGGATTTTGGGGGCAAAAAAGCCAAATAATATGAATGAGAATGAAATGAAGAGTCAGTTTAGCAAACTTGCAAATTTGGTGACTTAATTTTTCTCAAACAATTGTGTGAGATAATGATATATATTTACAAACAAGAATGAAAAGATTAAAATTTCTCTCTTCTGCTGTTCAGTATAATTCAAGGCTTTATTCTGTGTTCCATGATCATAATTATGATGAATATTTATAGGCAAAATCATTTCATGATTGTAAAATTTCAACCAAAGCACTGATATTGATAACGGTAAAGTTGCCCTCAATTTACTTGCGGATCCAAACTAAAATTTGCAGTATCGCTAAGCCCCATCAAATATTACATTCAGTCCTTTCTATTGGACTGTAATTATACTTTATTTTATTTTATAGTTTCATACTATTCAGTCTTGTGATTTAAACCCCCAACAAATGCTGTTTTAACTCATACGATGCATGTCTTCTCACCTAATATCTAGATTTTTTGTTTTGGGTACAAATAGACAAAGACTAATCTCTTTTATCACAGGATTTATACTTCTATTTATTGTGGCGAAAGACATTATAGAATGCAATATTGTTATCTGATAGGAAGCTGTTAATAAGAATGATGGTTGATGGCTTTCTTGGATGTAAATCTATTCTTTTCCTGAAAAAAAAAGAAAAAGCAAACAAACTTTCTTTTTGTTTTAAATCCTCTATTTGAAGGCATATTGCTTTCAGTTTTCAGTCTTGACACTTTGACATCTTCCTCCATCAACCTTTATGTCTCTGTTTTACAACGTTTTTACTTAATCCAAACTCTGTGTTGAATAACCTTCATGCAGAAGATCTCTAAACCTTTGTTCTTTCTGCTGAAGCCTCTTGTTTTAGAACTGTTTTTCGGCCAGTAAGGTGTGCAAGCTCTTTGGCCGTTACTTTACTCAGATTTTCGCATTTAAGCTTGTGCATGTATTTTTTTCTGAAATGTATATTACAAGGTGATTTCAATTCTGTTTTTCCTAGAAAGAGGCGCCATGGGTGCTTGATGAGATTGAGCTTCTTTTGAGATTAATATGATTTGCTGGCATTACTCATTTAGTTGTTTCTGAATAGTTTGTCTGTAAGTAAGGAACATATTTTACTGCTGGGTGAGCTCACCTCTTTATGGGAGTATTGTCATGGATCTTTGTCTCTCTTTGGTATTCAATTGCATTTTAGTTGTGGAAACCCACTTCTTTAAAAAGTCCTTATCACACAGTGGTTTGCAAATCACATAAATGCATATTTTAATCCTGAGAAAAACCACAAACAACATGTCAGATGCTGAAACTGAGGCATTTTACCATTTCATAGAAAATGTCAGCAAATTTTGTTTGTAATGGCAGCAACATGGGGATGTTTACCATTGTGCTTTTTGATTTGTGCCAATTACTTCGGTGGCCTTTTGTTGCCCCAGTTCAAGTTTTTTTTTAGATGTGTTGTCAAATATATTTTCCACCACTGTTGGTCACGAACAGTGAGTATGAAACCCTTCATTCCCAGCTGAAAGAGGAGGTGATGAGACAGCAGAGGTGCAGATGGTCAAGCTGGCCCATTTGATGTCAGACAAAAACGGCATGTGTCGGGCCTCGTGTTTTTGTGACACTTTCAGAAGTACCTGTCTAAGTGAACAAACACCCGCCACGCTGAAGATCAACAAATCATCCCACTGGTTCTGGTAGGAAGACAAACACCCTTTCTTCATCATGAAAGTGACCACAGCTTGAAACTCAACAGTGAAAATTGATTAGGCCTCATAAAAGAACAGACAGCAGCTATCCAGAGGGAGTGGATTGACCAGATTTCCACACAACCTTGGACAAATACCCCATCGCCACCGGTGTGTCATACTCATGCATTGTGTCACCTCAATCATCAGGAAGTTCAACAAGCTGTCATTTAGTTAGGCCAGTTAATAAGCCAGTAAACCAAGTTTTTCTTGTCTGCTTGATTCATGACAGCTTTGGAGGAAAGATTCACTGCTAAAAGAAAAAGCTCATAATTGTAGTTTCCAACAACTTTGTTCTTAATCTTCAAAGTTTAACCTTGTTTGACTTTAATATTGTTCACAGCTGCCATTTATAGACAAAATAGTTAGGAAACACAGATGTTCACTGATGCCTTTTAAAGGTTATGTTTTTAATTACAGAGGTTTAATTGATGTGATTTATTAATGATGGCACAAGCACTGCTTTGACAATGGTTTATTAATAAGATCTGGAGGCTTTGAAAATTCACCATTGTGAAGCCAAACAATGCAAAGACTACTAAGAAATCTGATAATCTGAAAAAGCTTTAGTCAGATTACCCTAACCGCTCATGACTGCAGCTGAAATGGTGATAGTTATTGCTTTAAGGCTTGTACATTTGTCCTGTATCTGTTTACTAAAATTTACTAAAGCTGTACAGCTAAAAAATGGGAGGCTGTGCTTTTTGGTGCCCCATGGCTAAAATGTATGTGTTTGGAAGAATTTGTCAAATCATATATCTTCAAATAGTGAGAGAAACCGTGCAGAGCAGCAGAAACACTAGACTTCTTCCCTTGGTTCTTGAAGATGTTTCAAATTTTATCCAAAAGGCTTCTTCATTTCAGACTTGGTGGGAGTTTTTGGCTTCTAAGTTACTGAAAAATTGGAACTAAGAAAATAATTGTTGCTGCCCTTATTTGAGCTCTTAGAACATGATGTAGGTTTGTTCCTGTGAATTTATTATTTTAATTCAACCAGCTATTTTTATTTCCACAAAATACAACCATATTTTTATTAATATCTAAAGCAAACCATGTGTTGAATGTCACGTTTGAGAACATCCTTTGACTTCATAGATGAGAACTGGGTCATAATTCTGCCATCTATGAAATCCCCGCTGGTCCTTGTATTACAAAGCATCATGCTACACAATGATTATGGCCTTATTTAATGGTGCATGTCTTCCTGCAGCACTTCATGAACAAACCATCTCAAGAAACTAGCAGCAGGTTTAGGAATTGATTTTCACTCCATCTTAATCCTGAAAAGATCCATTGAGTCATAATAACAATATTCAGATGCATCTTTTTACTTTTTTTTTTCTTTTGTGGGTTCCACTGATTGTTCCAATCGGCATGCATGAAAACATATTCCAAATAACGGGTCGAAATGATCCCACACTTTCCACACTTTATGGCTTTTTACTCCAAAATGTATCAAAAAAAGTTTTGTCTCATGCAAAACATGGCAATACCAAAACAGATGTTATCCATATGTGATACAAATACGATCAGAAAATTGCAATGTAAAATCATTAAAACATAGATTGCAATTGGTCACATCACATTTAACATTTTGTCCATCACATCACATATCTATTCATTTGAAAATTTCCAAGTTTTAGATAAGCATCAGAGTTTTTCTTAACCCCATTTTAAAGAGGATCAATGCAACTTTGTTATAGTTATAAAGCTGCTTGGAAGTCATTATTTTGCTTTACTGACCTGTTCTGATGAAAAAGCTGACATTTTCTCCTGTCAGGTCTCCCTATACCCGAAACCACGCTCGCAGTTTTGCCCATTGACGCTCGCGTTTGTGTTGGTCTGGAAGTCTCGAGATACACAAGACTACCACTAGACGGCAGATCGTAAATCCGTTTGGACATATACACATTTTGATCTGCGATTAGATTGTTTCTTTCATACTGCTTTGATAATTACTTTTACTACATGTCTTTGAAGCCATGGTGACTTGCCGTTGCCTGTTCAAAACAAACCGTAAGTTGCCTCTGCTTTACAACCTTCTTCTTCGTCTGTTGCCTATTTTCACTATGAAGCTCCCCCTACAGCTTTGGGGTGCACACTGCATGGTAAACAAACCCAGAGTTACAGAGATCTGCTTTAAATTTTAAATGGGATACAGAAGCTGCTTCAAATGTGACATCTTATTACCTAGGCTACATCCTTACTCATGAATTATACATGCTTAAATTATTAATCCTGTATTCTTTCAAATTTAGATTGTTTGAAATTTTAAGTGCATAGAGAGAACAATCTGGAGAAAATGTCTAATCTTTAATTTTGCTGTAAGTGTTGGTATAGTAAGAGGACAACCCTTAACTTGCCTTAGAATCATAATTACTCAGTTAATCAATTCTGTACCATAAAATAACCACTGTGGGGGTGCTAAAATTGTCATGTAGTTTATTCATTCTCCATACAGAATTATTTAAGCTTTGTGATATTTGAGGGGTTTCTTTCATACATTTCATGGTGTGTAAAAGTTACTTAGTGGTAAAGATGGGCAATGAAATGACTTAATGACTTTGCACAGAGTTGTTTTTCTGTTCTGAGACACTGTGGTAAAAATATGGCAGCTGTCCACAACAAGTAGATATAAATGGCGTATATGTTACATTTATCTGTGATGACTTCAGATTTTGTTGAATGCTGCACTTTTGAATCAACCCATAGCATTTTAAGATTAAATCTATGCATTGACCCTGCAATAAAAAAGCTTTCCATTCATTTCCTATGAGTCTTTCATTTCACTGGATGACTTTGGGTCATTTATTTGCATTTTGCAGCTGGAAAGTTTGGATAAATTAACTCACATTTTCCTCCAGCAATATATATATGAAACATAAAGGAATCTAATGTAGCCAAGCAGCCCCTAACCATGACATTTACCCTGCTATGCTTCACAGCTGGTCTGACTTAAATATCATCCTTGAATAATAACAAACATGCACCCTTTAATAGTTTCCAACTAATTTTATTTCAGATCATCTGTCCGAAGGGCATTTTTGCAGAAGTACTGGCTTTGTTTTGTTGTTCTCTAACAAGCTTCAGTCTATTGATATTTCTTTATAGCCAGAGTTCCCTCCTTGCATACCACCCTGGAAGAATAAGCTTACGCCATCTCTTTGAAATGGTAGACTCTTTCCTTTGGTTTTCAGTGTGACAAAAAAAATGATTTAAATAAGGGGCAACCTGAATACTCCAGCTAACTTGCTTTCAAGGCAGCTGGCTTTTGCGTTTTAGAGGTACATTCTCCTTTCTGAAGGCTTTCCGTTTGGCCGGTGACTGCTCTTCCCCCTGAGCAGAGCTGGTCAATCTACTTGCAGGCATTTTTGATAAACATGTATATGGGATAATAAATGGGACAATAGATTATAAACATTTTCTTGAATTTTTTAAGGAATCGACAGAATGACATGAGTTAGTCTTCCAACAATCTCTTTACATATAAATATCCCTGTTCCTTACAGTGTTAGATAATAATGCCATGAGAAACTGTTTGTGGTACGTCCATGACCTAAAAGTTTACACGTGCCTAATGAAGCCCTTGGGTTATGAGATATGCGTTGTGGTTATAAGGGGGGAAGACTCATTGATCGCTTGATGGTCCTTGATGAAAAACTGTTACCTTGTAGTTCGACACTGTTCTTGAGAGGAAGCCCATATTTTCATTTCGGCTGAGTTCCCTTGTGGCTGAGAAAAATGTCACGATGCTTGTAGCACCAGTTGAGCGAAGCTCCCTGGAGCTCAGTGACCTATATAGAAAAGCAGCTAATTTGGATGTTAAGACTGTATTGGAGGGTGGTCACAACAGTCAGAGTATACATTTATATACCTAAGTACTGTGTTGCATCAGACACACAGATACGCTGTGGTGTGCCGCTAAAGCTGTTTGCTGCTCTGATGAATGGAAATAAAATGTTTTCTTTTAGGGAAAATTAATGTATGAAGCACAGCCTCTTTAAATTCAGTCTAAGAACTGCTTCGGTAGATATATCACACTGGATCATTTTTTATTTAACTAAAACAGAGCTAAAATGCTGAAGCAGGAAAAGAAAAATATCTTCCCAGATTTTAATAGCTTTAGCAGCAATAACTTGGAGTAATGCTGTTCTACAAGATGCTATCAGTTGTATGATGTTTTCTCTCTGTGTTGCAATTCTGCTGGAGTTTATTGAGGTTTGAACTTTGGTTTATGCACAGCTTTAGGTCCCACATTTCAACCATTGAAGCCTGAACTTTGACACCTTTATTCTCATTTAGTCCTTCTGCTGTGTGTTTGGGGTCATTGTTTCTCTTTCATCTCTGTCATCATTATTGCAGCGAAGCCTCAGCTTCATGCATTACAGAGCTGGTCAATCTACTTATAGGCATTTTAGGTAGAAATGTATGTGGGATGTCCAAACTTTTCCTCCCATTAAATTCTAAAACAAAGTCCTGAGGATTGTATTTTTTGACCGATGGCCATGTAGTTGGTACATAAAGGAGTTCTTCACCCCTCCACCACCGTGCTTAACTGGTATGGCGAGTTTGCTTTTCATCAAATGTACACCTATGCATTATGATAAAACTGCTTTCCCTTCGGTCTTGTCTGTCTAAAGTAAATTCTTCCAGAACTCCAATGGTTTTTAGGTAAACTTACAGTGGGAAGCCATATCCTTTTTAGAGAAGAGACTTTCAACAACCCTTTCAAACACATTTTACTTGTTCAGTCTTCTTCTAATAGAACTTTCATGTTTCAAGAACCTTTATTATCCCAAAAGGGGCAATTACCTTCACATTAGAAACCAACATATGACAAGATGGCAAACATGTGTCTCAAACTTTAACATTTAACATGCTAGCTGAGGTGTGTAGATTCTGAGATGTAGCTTTTGGAATTTTTACAGTTTCTCTGAGCATTACACGGTCTGACTTTTGGCTGAACTTTCTGGGACATCCAGTCCTGGGACAACTTACTGCTATCATGATTTATTTTTTCTTTTTATACTTTTGAATAGTCTCATTGTACAATAATAACTCTGAATGCTTTGGAAACAACTTTATAGCTCTTCCCAGGGTGATGGACTGCAACAATTATTTTTCAAAGATTATTGCCGATGTCAATGTTCATGCACACCCGAATGCTGCAAACTGCCAAAACATCTCTTTTATAGTAGTGCTCAGACTGTCAATCATCAATTAAATAGCATTTGCTTTTTGTTCATTAGATGATAGTGCAATAGGTCCTGTGTGTCATGTTTTTAAATATCCAAGACTAAGATTCTTTCTACGTTCTTTTAATATAAACTGTCAGTATGTAGATATATGACATTCATTTATGCACCTCATACATCTGCCATTGTCATGTTGAAATAAGGGTCTTGTGTAAATATGTTCCTTCAGTACATATTAAGGAGAGCAGAGAGCAGTCGGTGATGTGTAAAATCATACATAGTATTTTGTATTGTATCTCCTGAGTTTGTTCTTTCACAGTGAGAGTAATGAGACTGTATATAAAGCCAAATAATAAGAATCGCTAGAACAGACCAAACAACATGACTGATAGAGCCTGACCAGTGAGTGTGCAAGCCAATATCACAAATCACGTCGGTGTATATGATGGATGAGGGCTAACAAGAAATTACATGGAGGGAAATACCAGAGTTGATGTAGAGACTGTGCCACTGTTAAATGCTTTGTCCACCAGAGAGCACTTCTGTTTTCAGCTGTCACTTCCCATTAAACACCTGCGAGCGCAGCATATGTTCACGTTTAGTTTGTTCAAATTAATTTAATGTCACGGCTATGCTTTATTATGTGTAGTACATGAGGGGGTGTGTATACGAGTCATCGTTGGGCTTTTTCTATTGTATTTTCCAGGTATTTGAGACAGCTGTGAAATTTCTTCCGTTACCCTGACGCAGTGACAGTGAAAGGAGTTTTGCTTGTGTAGCTCAAAGGATGGAGAATAAAGAGCTGTGTCCATCAAAACTGTGTCCTTGTTGCATTATGTGTGTTCATACGGTCTTACAAAGAATCTGAACACCCATAACATGAAGATTATTTTTTCTTTTTACGGTGTTCCATCTTGTAGAGATTAAACATAAAAATGTTTAATGATGATTAAATGGTAGAATTTCTAGTTTCTTAATGTTTTGTTAAGTGTGTGTGATGTGTTGAAATCTCACAGTTCCCAGGTTTCATCCTACAAATAAGCAATCACATTCAAACAAAAACAAATATTTACTATGAACTGAAATTTAGCCAGATAATGCTCGAATGCACGTGTGCAAGTGTTCTACTTCTATATGTTGTTTTGCATAAGAATTCTGTATTACTGCTCATCAAGCAGCATATTTTCCCAAAAACTTTAAAGGTGACCCTCAGTTGTTTTTCATTACATATTAAACCTCACTGGAGGACAAGTAAAAGCAGCCATTAATATAGTAATTATGGTAATGATATACTTTACTTTTTTGGTCTTATATTTCTTCTGAGCTGTTTTTGTAAACTTGTTGTTGACCAATTATTTTGTAATTTTACCACACTGCAGTCAGATTCTATCTATTCATAAATCTTCCAATCTCTTCCTATCCATTCAATTTCCTTTTGAGATGAAAATGTTTTCGAAATGCATTGCGTCTTTTGTTTATTTGGTTCTTTTGTGAGTGGTTTGTGACTCTAGAAATATAGGTTGGGGTTAACATCTCTGTGAAAGATTAGATGTCGATAAAGGTAAAAAAATAAGAAACTGGTAACATTTTTTCATCAAGAAATTATATAAGATGCAGACTATTCTGAGAAAATTCTGCATGGCAAAGAGTAAGGTTGGAAAACACAAGCTTTATAAGTTATGTGCATAAAATGGTAATTGTAGTTTTATACTAAAAAGACCACTAATTGCTAGTTAAACTAAAAAATTAATGAGTTGCATTTGGTTTATATTTGGAAAGAAATGTTGGAAAGAACTTTTTCTTGATATACAAAAAAAGGAGAAAAAAATGGAGAGTGAGGATTTTGTTTTCAACATTTGGAATAATGATAAAGATAAGTTTTGGACACTAGCTGTAGCCCATCAGTACACTGACTTGATGATAAAATGTATGAATCTTCAGGTAAACCATGCCGCAGGATTTCATTTTTTTCTTAAACTATGTCATTTGAGGTTCCACATCAAACATAAATGCTCCCCATTTCCTGTATTGCTGCCTGACTTTCTACTTTCTACAGAGGCAGCATAAAAAGTGGTCCAAACAGAGAAGATTTGTTTTGTTCCCTCTGGAGACGAAAGCCCATGTTTTCCAAAGAGCTATGATTACAAGGTCTGACAAAACAAAACTTAACAATAGTTTTTTATGAAAAAAATAAGAAATGTTCATTGGGAAACATTTAAATCTCTGGTTTGAAAGCAGGTATTTTTCCCCCCAAGACCCCTTTCCCCCCTGTTGTACTAATTGAATTTAAACACATATTTATACATTTTAGACTAAATGTCTCATCTTTCCAGGCCAGCTGCCCAAGCTGTTAGGGACAAAGCTTTTTGACGTCCTTACGGACAGCTCACAAAATGGAGATGACATTCTGGTCTGCATACTCTGTTAGTTTTTGTGATATTCACTTGCTGCGCCTCTCTATCTCCCCCTCCCTTCAAGCATGACTCAGTTTTTATGTCCCTTATCTTGTTGTCTGAGGCACTCTTCTTGCTTTTAAATCAATTTCCTCCACGGGGATTAATAAAGTTGAATTGAATTGAGCATGAGCTGCAGCAGATATGAAGATGCGAAGGCAGTGTGGCATCTCTTTTCACATATTGAAATAAAATATAATGTGCTTATCCTAAATGCCTCTGACAGGATTAACCGCAAGGATTTAAGGTTTTTCCCTAGGGGAGTTCAGCATAAAAACCTCCCCTCATCACAAACACACACAGGCACACACATTCGCATCCACACACCCCGCGATCCTGTCGTAATTGCCTTGGTTGGGGTGGTGAAAGCTGGAGAGCACACAGCAGTAACTCACTGATTCAGAAGTCTTATTTATGTTCAGTCGAGTTTGCTGCTAGCTCCAGGCAGAAACTGTACTGCCTCTGTCAGCATTGTGTGTTGGCGCCAAACAAAAATGTAATAACATGCTGTTGTTTTCCAGACGACTAACGCTATCTGGGCCGAGGACGAATACTTCCCGGGGCATTGCTGCTGTTGCTGGTGGTAAATATGAAGCCTGCCAACAACATGGCTTTCAAAGGGGTGCCATCTCTGTCATATCCATTAGGAAGAGCCCTGGAATGAGGTAACTGAGACATAAAGGTGCTCCCCAAAGTGACTCCTCTAATATATGTTTAAAGATGAAACTTTTATTTGCTGTTTATATTAGTTTGTGTATAACTTTGTGTAGAAGTGGAACTTCTGCAAAGTATCAATGAATTCCAAATATCCCCCACGATTGTTTTCCTTCCTTTTTGCTTTTATAAGAGCAGCACTCAAGCCGAAAGGATTCCACATTTGTTCCAACCTGATGACTCATATTATTTCAGCACGATCAGACAAAGTACCAAAGCGCTTGTTAGGATCTCAGGGATGTTCTCAGTATGTCCTCATAACTTTGAGGGAAGATGAGGAGAAAGGTCTGGGATATTTCTGTTTGGAATCTGCTTCTAAAGAGAGAACTGGAGCTTTTCCACTGGTCAGTGTGGACCCAATTAACCGCAATGCAATGCATTAATCCCATGCAACAAGAAAAGAAAAAGCACTCAAATCTCATATTTCTGCCGTTTCTTGCCGTATTTATCACACTCTATATCACAGTCACAGATATTGAAATAAGTAGGTATAGAAAATGGATGGAAGGATGGAATAATCACAATTGAATGGAGTTAACCCTACTGATCGATCTGGATTTACCTGAATATTTTTTCACATAGAAGTTAATTTTCAGAAAAGGTGAGGTTTATAAACCTTTGCAAATGAATGGCTATAACCTCAAAAAAAAGCATGGTTATTTGTGGGTGTTTTCATAGGGGATACACTGATTAATGCAAATAGCCAGCTTATTTCAGTAATAACTAACCTTATGTAAATTGGTGTTGGGTCACATATGAGACCTGCTGAAAATCAGATGAAACAGTGAACCAACAATATGAGACTAAAGAGATGTTTTATTGGCTAACTCTCGTCAATATACGTGTACACTGTCACACAAGTGTTATAGATTTTTTATTTTTTTTGCTTTGATATTAATCAAATAAGTGCAGTTTTTCAGGGCCACACATACCACCCAAGAGCCTCATTGTAATTAAGAGAAGGCCAATATGTTTGAACAGAAAAAGGAAAAAGATTTATCAGTTAACTACTTCACCTTCAATCCCTATTGTTGATGAAAGACTGCTTTGTGAAAATGAAAACTTCAAACTTTTCAAGCTTGACAGTACTTGAGAACATTCATATAAATCCTCAGAGTTCGACTTCATGACTAACAGCACAGGCGACAATGTTCAGCATGAAATCCTGCCACAGAAATCAAAGCATGTTGAAAACAGGAGAACAAACATAAAAAATTAAGGTTCTGTTGCTTCCTCTGTGCTTCTTTGACCTTCCTCTCTTTCATTTTTTTCTGCCTTGTCTAGTTAAGATCTCGCCTTCTGTAACGACTAGTCCCTCTTGGTTGAAGCATTCCTGCAGCCATGTCAGACATAAAAAATGCACTCAGCAGCAAATTGGCAAAATTACTTTGTGTGATTCAGTTAAATACTCCTCAAATTTCACGCTCCGACAGGGAAACTCCCACAAATACATTATGCAAATCCTGATAGCAGCGTCATGCTCGCAGAAGGATTTAACCCCTCTGAGTGGTTACCACACGCTACTAACAATGAGTAGCACCCACTGAAGACCCAGTAAACACAGAGAGTGTAGGAGATGCACTTGGATGCTTGTTCAATTGCAAATCAGCCATCAGTGGCACTGGAGTTTTATGGCACTGATCATTTTCTGCCCACATTTTTGCCTTCCAGTCAGGGAAGCAAACCAGTAACCTCTAAGCCATGGCTTGGTCCTGAGAAAGGCTCTCTTAGCTTGGAATAACAGAATGGTTTCTGAAGCCAGTTTTCCTTCCATTACAATTCCACTTGATAAGCAGTGTTAACATGCAAATAACCCATTTTACCGACTCAAACCAAAGCACACCAGCAGCGAGACTGATAGACAACATGCAATGACAGACAGCATTTTGTTATATTCAATTTTTTGGCTTCTTCTGTTCATGGGAAACAAGATTTCTTCCTCTATTTACCCCCAAAAGAGGCATATTTATCACCAGCAGCTGGTTTCTGCAGTCTGTATTCCCAAAGCGAACAAACAGCCCCGACCACGAAGACGTGGCTGCTGTAATCGTCGGACGTCTCGCCACACATCAAAGCGCTCACTAAACTGAGATTGCATCTTTCTCCACCCACTGTTTCTGTCCCCAGTCATCATTCGGGGGGGGGGTGACATTTGAGCTGCAGCGAGGTCTTGATCAGAGAGATGCAGTAGGTAGTGTAATATGTCGAAACTGCTGACACATGGCTCCCGGGCAGATGGCACCTTTTGATTCCGGGCCAAACTGCTTCCTCTTTTGGCAGAGAGCTGAGTTTCTTTAATATTCATGAAAAATTTATCAAGTGAAAAATGGATTCATTGAAATGAATGTCTAAACAGACATGTTTTGGATGAACTAAACACCCATTTAAAGCCCAAGTCCCTTCAAGGAAATGACAATGTAAGGATAAGTATGCTAACGTCTCATACTTTCTAGCGATGGGTTGGGAATGGCCAAAAAAGGACAATTGTCTTCCCTCCACATTGCCTGCTGATACTGAGCTGATAAAAGCTAACAGTCTAATTGATGTGGATTATGACAACTCCAAAGACTGGTATGGAGTGGTAAGGATGAATTGTAATGTTAATGCCCCAGGCTTAATAAGCAGACTTCCACATTTCCACCTTGAAGGCAGCAGTTTGAAGAGCCGACAGTATAAAAACACACCATTATTTTGAGATGTCCAAGCGTGATGCACTCAGCAAAGAAGCTGCTTAGAGCACTTTTGATTTGATGGGGAGGAAATAAAGTGGAAATGAGATTTATTGTATTCAAATATTCTCTCATATGTCTCTTATCCATTGCCCCCCACTGTTCATTTTAGCCTTGAAGCACTGAGCTCTCACAGACTCAATCAGTGCTGGTTTCTCAAGTGGAATGTTCATGAAATATCTCAACTTAGGGGACTGAGCATGTAAACCCCACAACAACGTGGTAGTTATTAAGTGGTGTCCTGCATGTCTTTTCCAGTTGCTTCCCGGCTTTTTGCTGAGGTGGACACTGGCTGCAGGTTGGATTGTGGGAGGACATGGCAGCTGTTTTAAGTGGTGTTTCTTTAGAAATATAAGAAGAAAATCTCTAAAATTGATCTTTTCCTTTTAAAGTGAGTTAAAGCACATAGTTTTTCAACATAAAAGATAATGTGCATGTCCAAATTCTTCTGATGTTTCTATGAAGGCATGAAAGATGAAGCTATAGAAAAGCTGTGTGATTTCCAAATGATGTGTATTGATGGAAAATATGCCCATTGTAGCTGTGTAGTCGCCTTGAACACGTCTGGTGAAGCCGCTCTATTATCTGATTTCTGAGAAAAAGGAATCTTAGTTGGAACTTGCAATACATCTGAAGTTTTTTTTTTGTGTATGTGTGTCCTTTAAAATTTCCCGACACCTTGGACAAACAAGCAACGGAGCAGCCAGAGGCACAAGACGGCATTAAAGGCTTTCATTATGCGATTGATTAACCACTGAAAGCAGTATTTGTAATGCGTACTTCACAGCTAATGAGGAGAGTCGGGCAAATTTGGAGTCTTTGAAGTGAGGCGCTAAAACCCAAGTGGTCAGCTTTCGCACCCACTGGCTGATTTAAGCGCATTAACAACTTTAATTGGACCAACTTGGTTCTCCCATTTCTGCTCTGAGTGAGGGAGTGACAGTTGAAAGCAGAGGCCTGTTGAAGGAGGGGAGTCAGAACAAATAAAACCGCAGAGACACAGTCAGAAAAGAGGATTAATGGAGAGTTTGTTGCTCTCCTTGTGTACTGCATTAAAGCAGAATTTGGATGGATGTGTCATATCCAGCCAAGGGTGATGGACTGCCGCATGTCTTCTTTCACATGGTTTTCTAAGTGAGGATCAGTTACTTTAAGCCCTAAAAATAATCTTTATGCTTCTTTTCCTTCCATTTTCTTCTTAGGACTACTATGGATTATATACAGTAGAGTGATTTAATTTTGATGAATGAAACTTGGGTTGTAGGGTTCTGTTTGTTTTCCATATTTGGTCTTTTTTTTATTACTTATCTCTGAAGCTGAACTTTTCTTTTTCACATCTGAAACAGACACAAAAAGAGTTTGTTTGAGAGAAGATTTCCATTAATGGATTATAATATAGTCCAATCCTTTCGCATCAGGTGAACTGCTACAACGCATTTCTTAAAGAAATTGTCCTCATCATCAAGGTTAAAACCATTGTCCTAGAGCTTCTGCCTTCTCATGCTTTATCGAAACCATTTCATAATACCTGTTTATTGCAGGAAGAGGAGGCTGGGAAGTTTTCTTCATTAAAATTGAATTACGGCATTAGGGCCATTATTTAATTGCCACATCTCTTAAAGCCAGCTCTTGTTTCATAAAGAAAGAGCTCTACTTTTCCGATTTGAGTCATCACCATGTTAATATCCTGCTGCAAATGCCTGGAGTGCCATAAAATAACACTGTAGTGATGATTGGAAAACAATTACAGTACTAATGAACACAACATAACAATTAATCTTCAGTGAGATTTCATTCCCATCTGCCAATGCCACAGAGACAAGGGAACGTAAGACAAATAAGTGACGTTAAGAGTCAGCTCAGGGGACACGATTACAGAACTGAAGGAATTGAGGTGTAGTCGTACATGATGGGCCTAGTTGTGCTGAACATAATTAGATGGGGACCGTACATCACTGTCTTTAGTGTAATGGAGGAAATTACAAAGTATTTCCTGCTTTCTGTTGAGCTCCCACCGTTATCAGTGCCTACCTTGCCGGAGGTTCCGATGAAATGTGCATTTCAACTCTTGCAAGGGAATCACTGAGTTTTTTTGGGTGTGATTGAGCAGTCAGGTTCTTGGTCTTACCCCGGGGGAAGAGGTTGATGTGGAGCAGCAGCCTGGTGCAGCCATAGACAAAATGTCTGAAACTACATTTTCCTTTAATTATAAGTGGCTGCTGCATTACACTCATTTTTATTTAGCCCAGAGAAAAGGGCTTTTGTTTCTGTATTTTGCAAAAGGAAAAAAAACCCTTAGAGCTAGACTGAGAGTTGTTTGATTTCAGATGCATGAGGTATGGGGTATTGTTTTGTATCTGTATGTTTTATGTTAAATTGTATGATCTTTTTCCTTTTTTTCTATGCTCTTTTTCTTTATTTTATGTCTTCCGCATTCATATTCCAAAATAAACTTCAAGGTACAGCTAATGCAATATTCAGGTTTGTGTCTAATCCTCTTTGTGAGTCAAGAAGACCATCACACAGATCAGTATAACATTCAAAGCACTCGATTAGTATTGTTCATGCCCAAAACCTGCTTTAGTCTGCAGGGATGTTCAGTGTGGCATTGCTTTTGGCTCCCTTTGGTGTCTGAACCAAGAACCTGGCTTCATTGGATCGGCCCCATTCTGAGGCATCCTATGGATGTTCTGTTAAAATGAGATTTGGCAGTTTAGTGAACAGAAACTTTGAGCTTGGTGTTGTTTCATGAGCTTTATCTGATCAGATTTTGTAGCATTGGAGGATAAAATGTCTCGCTGTGGAGATATGCCATTGTTGAGTGCGGTGAGGTGTGATTGATCTCACTGGAGGTTAATGATTGTAAGATTAAAGGTACAGAATGTAACAAAAATAAAGGGAAGTTTAATATCTGTTGCTCCGAAATAAACTGAATTAATGTTCACTTTATTTTCTTTCGAAGGTCAATTTCTTTCCTTGTATTTTTCACCAGTAGTAAACTGGTCGTTTTACTGAACCACTTTGCTAAAATAACTGTTACATACCCACACTTGATGGCTCTTAATAGACAAAAGAATATATTCCAGCACCATCTTTGGAGGCAGCAAGTCCTCACAGCTTTGTAAAACGTATAACTCTAGTATAATTAATATCCCTTTTCAGATTGTGAATGTTTATTTACTTATCTTTTTACTGTAGTTGTGCCTTCTTAGAGTGCGATTGTGGATAACCGAATTTCACTTTTGGGGATTAATAAAGTCTACCTATCCACCTGTTCATCCATTCATCTGAACATTAAAACACCTGGATCAACTTTGTTTGATATACAGTAAACTACATTTTAGAACATATCAAGCAGCATGAACAGTGTCTGAGGTAGGAAACTCTTTAGAAGGACCATAGAAAAAACTATGTACACAATGTTGGTCAAGAATTTTGGTCAATTCACATTTATGCTTCACATTTGAAGAAATGTCTGTGTCAGTAGCTAATTAATTACAGACCGAACCTTTAATCTCAAATGTTAGATTAACAGTTGCTAAAGACAACACTTGTATTTTAACAGTGTTTGGGAGGCTCGTGGGTGCCTCTTCAGTTAATCATAAACCGTGTAAGAAATGAAAGACGGGCGGAATTAAACAAATAACCTCTTGCTCTTGCAATAGTCACTGATTATAATTAGGAATCCCTCAAAACTGCAGTTTTTCATCTTGTACTTTGTTTGATGTGTTCACTTTTGAATTTGAGAGCAAATAGATTAGGTGGGAAAGACTTTCTGTATTTCTTTCAGTTACCAGTTAGTGTTGATGTGAATATATTCTCACACCAGAAGAGGAAGAAAGAGAAAAACTTACTTTGCCTTTGTTAAACAATCAACTCTTAAGGCTCAATAACCTTCTAGCTAAATAGGAAAGTTTTATTTGTTTTTATATAATTAGTCTTGGGAAGAACTGGCTGATAATCAAGCACAGAGTGGAACTCATGCTAATTGCATGCAGGGAGATGATCAATGTTAGATGCTTCACCAGTCAGTGGTTTAAATGCCATGAGAGCCACAAATGGTAATTTCTAATAGTGTAGATCTGTCTTTATATAAGGGTGCTTACAAATGATACCATTAATTTGTTTTTTTCGTTATGTAAAACAGAAGATGATGCTAAATGCATCAAATCAATATTGGGAGTTTATTCCTTTTAAAAGAGCCCAGTTCTACTCCGTGAATTTGCACACAGTCCTTTCAAACACTTGGCAGGCAGCTTGTTTCATGTTGGAGGATTTGGCATGATTTAGGACATCTCAGTCCAACCCTCAATCACTTCTGTCTTTGTTTTGTCACAGACTGACACACTTTAGTCCTGAATCCGGCATCTCATCACCTTAAACTTACCTTTATCACAGTAAACGGTCAACTATTCTCTTTTACAGTTTCTGGGAAATACTTTGCTCTTATAAGGTCATGGAAAGTCTGAATCAAGAGCAAGGTCAGTAAATTATTGCTGGATTCGTGTAGATGTCCATGTGAACTTGTATCTGAGTTTATTCCTACAACATGCTAAGTTTATCAGGGTGCAGTAGTGGGTGAGGAGGCAGGACCAGTACTCTGCTTCTGACTAAAAATAACTCACTGACATTTTCTGGTTCTAGGGAATTTGAATCCTTGGTTTTAGTGTATAAAGCCTTATGTTATTACTGCATTCCTCATATTTCTTTTTAATGTGGAAAATACTTCAATCTTTGATGTATTGAGATGCAAATGGAAAATACTGAAAATCAATTCAATATATCTGTCTTTATAAATATAAATTAATAAGATAATATTGAGGAACACAAAGGAAGAAATTAGAAAAGCAGCAGTGCAACACAACATAACTGAGCAAGAAATCTAACTTGCTTCCTCTGCTTTGCAGCTAAATTCAACGTCAATTCAAAGATTCCCAACATATTTTTTTTTTTACCAAAGACCTACATTTTTCCTTCCAGTAGGCGCAGAGTTTGTGCGGCAGACAAGAAACATAAAACTCCTCATTCATTTGTTCCTTTCAGTATTCCTGCTACTCCAAATGTGTCCACATGGCAGATCAGAGACACACTGGTATTCTCACTGTCACCCCTTTTTGGGTAACAAACAAAATAGTCTTCAATACAATGAAAGAAGAACTTTTCTGAGTATGCCCACCCATCCCAAGCTGGACATGCTACTGTATATGTCCGGCAGAAACGATCACAATAACGAACAGCTCATTTGTCAACAAGTTAATTGGAAGCTTGCTGTGAGCTGTGATGACCCTCTCGTGCATGGGAAAGCTTTTCTGAAGAGGCGCCAGCTTGATGGACTCCCTGGTGCTCTGACGGCACTTTTCAGTCATGGAAAATCTTTGTATTCCTAAGCCCAATACAGGGAGGGAGAATGGACAAAAATCCCCAAAACGCAGGGCTGAAAAGACTCAAAATAAAGTGTTACAAGTCATGGGGGTGCTAACGATGAATGGCCATACACGGTGGCCAAGATTTATTCCTAAACAGCCCTCGATACCAGCTCTGACTTTAAAAAGAACCTCTTTCCATCTGTGGTACAGTGTAGCTGTCGTCTTCTACTGCTTCCTTTTGCATGAAAGTCACAGATCTCAACTTCTTTTATCGTTGGACTCACTCCACTGAATCACCATTCTCATCTTGCAAACCCATCCATCCATTTTCTGAACCGCTTAATCCAAGTGCGTCGCGGGTGTGCTGGAGCCTATCCCAGCTGTCAAGGGG
>JAVQJG010089739.1:0-30651 GCA_036024015.1 Craterocephalus amniculus | reverse complement strand
TTGATTGTAACTGAGTAAAAGTACAACAAAATAATCACAGATTTACTCAAGTAAAAGTAAAAGTATTTCAAAATAAATCTACTCACACAAGTACATTTTTTTCAAAAATTTACTTAAGTAAATGTAACGGAGTAAATGTAACTCGTTACTACCCACCTCTGTAAACGGTATAGATTTACTAATAAGGATTGCAGTCCCTCTTGCCTTTCCGTTGAATTTAGAATGATATACTTCCCCAACCCATTGAGATCTAATTCTTAAGTGATCTGAGTTCTTTCGGTGGGTCTCCTGGAGAAAAGCAATGCTCACCTTAAGATCCTGAAGGTGAGTTAAAACTTTCTTACGTTTCACAGGGTGATTGAGGCCCTTACAGTTCCAGCTTACAAAGTTGACCTGGCAGCCGTTCCACACAGATTGGTCAGACACAGTTGTCATGGGAGTTAACTTGCTGAAAATATACTTTTGAGAGCATGAAAAGGGAGTAAAATTGAAAATACTTGTGGGGGAAAGGAAAAGAAGAGATCAGCCACAGAGATGCAGATACAAACCCAAAACGTAAACATAAAAAAAAAAAAAGGAAAGAGAGAGAGAAAAAAAAACAAACAAAACAAAACAAAAAAACAAAAACAAACAAACAACAAAAAAGAAACCCACACCAAACAACCTAACCACGCTGTCATAACACAGCGTTCATCCCAAAGCACAGCCAGCTTTACTCAGACCACCATAAACTTGCAGCCCAACAACCTTCCGGTCTGTACTGTAAAGTCTGCTGTTAACATTTAAAGCAAAACAGAAATCTTTTGTCCCCAATTTGTTTTCCTTTTGATGCTCAAATTGGATTATACCTGACTTCTTTAATAAGTAAGCAGGGAAGAAAGGAGAATACTAAATTAACTGAATAATTAGCCATGCTATACTTAGGGAAGAGGGATAAAATATTCAAACCTAACCAAATGATAATCAGGGTTAACAGTAATTCTCGATTGCACCAAATTTTTTTTAAAAAGAGAAATATATATATACACATATATACACACATTTCTTTTTCCTTTCTCTCAAAAATAAATTATTTCTAAATAAATTAGAAAAAAGAAAGTGGGACACTGGCTGAGTCGAATTATCAATGACCAAAAATTAAATCTCAACCTATCACATATTCTCCACTGTGAATCTTAAAACATGAAAAAGTAAGCACATTCACAAGTGAGCACCATAGGTTCATAAAGAATTCTTATTGCCCACCCGAGACATAAACAACTAATTTACAATTTTCTCCCATTGGAGAGAGAAGGATATAATAGTCCTGTTTAAGAAAAGAGAAAAAAAGAAAAAAGAAAATATGAGATCTGTTCATTCTCCTACATCCAGAATAAAGTCTTTTAGCCACCATTTGCAAGAAAAGTAAAGAAAAATATAAAGATAGTTACTCCAAGGAGCAAGTCAGCTTACATCAGGAGCTCCTTCCATCTACACCGACCCATCCCCGAGCCAGACTGTTGGTCTCGCGTTCCCAGGTGACCGATTTGGCTCACCCCTCCTCAGCCGCAGATGTAGATCTGATCGTTGTAGTATAGTACTGCATCGCGGATTGGGGGGAGTCGAATGATCTTGTTTCACCACCGAAAGTAACACGTAGCCGAGCTGGGTAGAGGAGACCGTATTTCACCCTGACTTACGAAGCACAGCTTTTACCTCGTTGAATGCAGCCCAACGCTTTTCCAAATCAGCACTGTAGTGCGGGAATATGAAGATCTGGTTTCTGTTGTAAGTAAGCCTTCCCTTCTGTCGCGAAAGTTTCAATATTTCTTCCTTTACGTGGAAGATGTGGACCCTGCAGACGAACGAGCGCGGGCGTTCTCCCTCTTTAGGCCGCGGAGCAGGAACCCGATGAGCTCGATCAAGTATTGGAGGCTTCTCCAGACCACCCGGTCCACTGAGCAGGTCGTAGAGCATTTCTGAGATAAACGTAGTTGGTTTACCTTGCTCAGCACCCTCTGGTATACCCACTATTCTCAGATTCCATCTTGACCCTCTGTTCTCCAAGTCATCAACTTTCATCAGGAGCTCGGTGTTGTCTTCAGCCAGCTGAGAGCAACGGTCCTCCAGGAGGTCTTAACGTGTGGCAACTGAGTTCAAACCTTCCTCATGTGCAACAAGCTGTGTTTTGCATTCATCTAGTTCGGCTCTTACCGGAGCGATTGCGAGCTGGATTTCTGTTTTCAGTGAAGACATTTCGTCTCGTATTACGTCCTTGACGATCTTACGGATGTCTTCCAGCATGCTGCTCGGGGTGTTCGTTAGCTGTAGGGCTAACCGCCGTCTTGCTCTGTTTTGGTGGCATGATAGCAGCAAAAGTGTTTGTCCCCGGTGGGAAAAAGGACTTAGATTTCAGATGGACTAAGTTTAAGTCAAAGCGAGAGATGAATAAGCAGGATTATGACGCTTTATCCTGAATTATTAGGACCTCGTGTTAGACCCGTCTACTCCATTAGACGCCCTCTAGCGGTCTCCAACTACAACATTTTAAGTTTAAAATGCAACATATGAATTCAGCAAGAAAAAAACAAGAGATAAAGGACATCTGCAACTGTGTATAGAACTTAATTCAATGGTCTTGCAGCCAGAGGCGAGAATTTCCAATGAAGTCTGGTGCACCATATGATTCTTGATTTGCTGATTGGCACCAGATTGATCAAGCTGGCTGTGGTAGGTTTGGTCACCTCACCATGTATCCCTAACTTTACAGTATGCACAGAGACAGCCTTCCAGCTTAACCTAAACTCAGACCAATGGTATATTGTTAATGGTGTAGATATTAAGTTTCCCCATTGTGGTGTTGTGACAAACATCCAAATCCCAATGTATAGATATGAATTTAAGGGGATGAAAAAATAACTCTGGAGGTATTGCTACCAGTGTGGGGTATATAAGGTCTGGCATTCTAAATCTAATTGCAAGTTCTCAAGCTAAGTTTGACAATCAGTTTCATAGGGGAGTTCATGCTGAATACTGAATACAGTAGATACAGTTTTCTGTTGTTATGTTCTAGCTGTGTGGAGACAGAGTGGAAATGGGATCAACAGTGGAGCTTTTGGTTAATGAGGGCCCAAATCTGGTGGGACTAGCTGGGATGCTTACCTGGATGTACGACAAAACCAGCCTCTGAGGTCATTTCAAAATAGTTGAATGGCAGAAGTCGGTTAGACAAGACTGCAGATACACATGGGGACAAAGGTATTTGTCTTCATGCTGTTAGAAACTCACACAGCTAGTGATATGTTACAACATAAACTAACTGACTGGCACATGTCAGAGATAGATGCCTGGGGCTGAGATAAAAACCCACAGTTTTCCTCATATTTGCTGTGGGCAGCATTGCTCTTACATCCACTGTGGATACTAATAATCGTAGGCGTTCTGGAGGCTGGGTAGATTTTACTGATGCCGCTTTGTTGAGGAGATAAACATGGGTGTGAAATGATTTAAGTACATCTGGCAATGTGGCTTTTTCTTTCCCATCACTATGATTGATTTTCTGATACGTTGCCGACCAATCTTGCATGAAAATACTATTTTGCTTACAGTTATAAATTATTGTGGGAATCTTTTTCACTCAGATACATTTGTATCTTTAACTTGGGTCATGAAAGACCCGGCTCGTCTGTATTAATAAGAAAAAGGCTTCGATAGGAACAGTGACCTTTCAATTTTACATGTCATTATTTATGTGAGGCAGTAAAATCCGCACACACACATATACACTTTCACACAACCATCAAGCTCATATCAGACGTCTGTCCATTCCCCACCATACAACTCACACTGAAATGGATTAACTAATTTTCCTGCGCAATATATCATTATAACATAATTCAGTTTGCATGTGCTATACTTCTTCACTGCTGAGCAAACACTTTTAGTCTTACTTTTTTTAACCGCTTCAGTATCTATATGCCAATCTATATTCCATACCCTGTTGTATTCCTTATTACTTTTTATTGTACAATTCTTAAATCCAAGATTTGTATGTAAAGAAATGTACTGAATGAGCGATTTGCATCTGAATCAATATGTTCAATCATTAAAGTCAATATCTTGGATCCAAGTGATACATCTAAATCAAATTGTTTAGTTTCAGTGTTGCATCTGAACCCTTTTGCCAGTTTTAACGTCATTAAAACATTTCTCGGGTTGTTGTAGATTTATATCATTTTTAATTGTGATTCATTGCATAATTTTGTTGCAATTAACCACGTAGTAATGTGCACATTTAAGTAATGATTTTAAAGTAGTGTTTTGCACACTTTTAAATAAAAAGTTCTGGTATATAAACTAAAGCAAAAGTTAATGAAAAGGCTGCTTTTTAATATCTGTACAGCCGCAGTTTCAGGATTTGTTTGGTTAAAGGTAATAAGTGAGCAACATGAATTTCAAATCTGATGTGAACCTGCCACCCTGTAAACAAAAGGAAATCTGGAGATATTGTGGGGAGAAAGTAATGTTCAAGAGGAAAATGAAGAGGAGGACTTCAATTTTGTGTAAATACTAAGTTAATCTACAATTAAATGGCTTTGTGTGATGTTTCTGTTTAAGAAATAAGCTACAGAGATGGAACATATCATAAACAACAGCGACATAAGTGGAAACAGTGTTCAAAAGTCTGGACAAATTTCCGCAATGGATTTAATATTCAAATTTGTCCACATTTTTGACTAGTGCTGTAATTATAGATGCAACACATCAGCATTTTAAAAGTTGTTAGATGGGTTAGCCGATAAGATAGATTATGGATTGTGTGCTGCAGGTGAACTATCAAGGAACATGAGGAAATTAGATCAATATGATTTCTGTCAGATGCACCACAGGATGTTTGAAATCCTCTCTGCAGCTAACACAGAACAAACAAAATAGGCTGTCAAAGAAGCCACTGAGTTTATTGAAAGTTTCCAGGTTTGTTTTCTCTCATCAAACTCTGAACATGAGAGAAGAGAACTGAAGCTGTTTGTAAAATATTTTGTCAGGTAAATGTGGGGATGGATATGAGCATACAGACATCATTTAATGCACTCTGCTCTGTTTGATACACTGTGCTCGCCTATAGTACACACATACACACACACACACACACACACACACACGCGCGCGCACACACACACACACACACTTTTTATGACCACAACAACATCGGAGATGAACATTGCTTAGGAGAAGAATCAGCAAACTTTGTTATTAAGATGGAATTAACATAAATGGAGAATACTGAAGAAGTGGGTGTGTCACACAGTAAGACTACAGAGAAAAATGTGAAGAGTTTTTCAGTTTCACTTTTATAAAAAGACAGAAGAACACACTAAATCAACTGCTGCTGATGCAAAGTATGCAGGAGATACTTCAAATGCAGAGTAATAAAGATCACACCCTATGTTTTATCTTGCTATATTTGCATATCTCCTTAGATGACAGGATGCCATGGAAACAGCTGAGCTTGGATCTCAAGGAGCTGTATTTCTGGTAACTATCATGTTGCCAGGGAAAATAGCTTACAACAGTCCCCATATGAGCACATTTAAAGGCATTGCTTAGGTTGAATACCTTCTGCTTGTCTCAAATAGCCAAGAAAAATCATAAATGCCAGCAAAAAATTGTGCTTGTCTCACACAGGAGGTTTTCATCTGGGATGGAGGATTTTCGTTTGAACGACAAGCATCCAATTTTTTTCTCTGAGAAGGACAACAGCAGGGGCAATTTAAGTTTGTTGGTAACCATAACAATAGACTTTACGTGGATCTTTACTCTGATGTAACACAGGGAACTGAAGAAACCAATGATTTTTACTGAACTGTCTGTTCCTTTTAAACACTGTAATAACAGGGCAGTTCTTTATACATACTTCATAAAAAGAGAACAGGTTTACTCATGCTTACCACCCCAGCACCCACATATGGATCAGTACATGCTACACAAATGTACTACTAGTGCAGAGGATTCCACCTGAATTAGACTCATTTCTTAAACACTGCAAATTTATTGTTAATGCACCATAAAATGATTTAAATGTTTAGCCAGTGAGTGCGTGTTTGCTTGGCTTTCACTGCCTCAAACCTCTCCTCTCTGTCTAAATTAGACCGTCAGACCATTAAGCAACAGGACCAAAGCAGACATGGAGCTGAGGAACTGTCAGGTTTGACGCAACGCTGTTGGGTTCCTGAATACGAGAGGCACAACTTGCACTTGAACCAAACAGGCGTATCAAGATTCAGAAAATAAGATCAGACACTGGTCGATATCTTTTGCCTCAGGTTGAGAACCAAAGGAGTATTCAAGAGAAGAAAAAACATTGAAAGTATTTGCAGTCTACCTCTGTCTGTAGCTATTTCATTCTTTCATTTGTAATGGTAAAAAGAAAAACAAAAAAATGGATTTAGTTGCTAAAGTTATCATCAAAAATTAATTTTTTGTGTTCACTTTCTAATGATTTCCATGGTATTTTTCCCCTGATATAGAAGAGTGATGTATAAGTTTGTTATTGCATACAGCTTATATATAGTCTGCAGAACTCATCCTCAATTAAATAATTTTCATCCATCTGTCATCTGCTTGCCCATCACTTTCTTAAAATGTCTCCAGTGTACTCGTTTTGATTCATGGATGTTGTCATTCTCCGAGGGGAGGAGATAACGCCTTGAAATGTCGCCTTTGTTACCAACATGAAAAACGAGATGTTATCACTTCAAAATCGTTCCATTGCATCACTTTTGTTAGAAAAATCTTAGGTAAATATCTTGAAATCCCTTCACTTTTTTTCATTTTTTGACGAAGGCTGTTCAAAAGGAAATTGATGGATAAAGCTCTTTATTTTCACATTGTCTGGGAAAAAGATCTTTCATTCTTATGCTAATGTAAAGCACACACATAACAAGTTTTGAACATTTCTCTTTGTATTAAATTCCTTTAACAGGTTTACTGTTTACTTTTTCTGAACCAAGGAAATGTAGGAAAAGATGAGAATAAAAAATCTAGAATATTTCCCAGTGAAATGTTCTGATTGCACTTCAGCTACCTACCACATGCTTCTCCCTCTTGGCCCTACTGGCCTTTTGTTTCATTATAAATGCACAGAGACTAAAGCAAACTACAAGTTATACATTTATTCAGTATTCTTTCACTACCAGTGAAAATTTTTCTAAGAATTACGGCAACATACAGAATGAGATGTAAGCATTTGAAGAAAATATTTTACGATCATGTTGGAGTGGGTTTGAAACGTTTTTAATATGTGTTATATCGAAAGAGTCAGAGAAAAGACACTGCCATTCTCTCTACGTTCTCCAAGACTGAATACACAAAAAAAGTTTCCTTCATTTACAGATTTGATATCTGAAAAATAAACTATTCAAAATGTAGTAAGGTCATAGAGTAACAGAGAGAAAAAAAAGAGATAGGCGAGGACGAGCCTTAAATGCAGAAAACAAAAAGCCAAGACTCACAAATCTTTTTCACAGTCCTAATGCGTGACTTCTCCATCTGCTGTCTAACCCGACCAAACCCTTATTTCAGCCTAGTTTCTCAGACTTCTCTACCAAAGATTTAGACACCTTTTGTGCCCTTCTCTACTTACCTGTTCTATTGGACTATACCTGTTTCATTTCTCGGACATCAGGCAGGTTTGACAGGTCAGACTCTCTGTTTTCACCTCTATATAACAAATACATTTAAACATTTTCCCAGCACAATATGAACAACATAGTACATCAAGGTCTCGATTTTATGATATTTATCTTTTCAATCCGCCTATTATGAAATCCGCCGTCCTGCTCTGCTCTGATTGCTGATTCCCTTTACCTGACTTGTTCTTTACTGAACAGGATATTTTCTCTCCCCAGTGTTAATTGGTCAGTTTCCCCTGTGTGGGTACTCAGCCTCTTGTTTTGCAGATCCTGAACCTCACTGTGTTTATGACAGGGCTGACCAGTTCTGTCCTCATTTGTTTCCTCCTTCACATACCTGACTCAGAATAATGATCCATTAGGAGGGACGTGTCTAAAACCTGCAGGAAAGTGCCTCTTTAGGATCACCAGTAGGTATCCCTGGTTTAAGGAGCTTTAAGGCTCATGCTTTCAAACATACCAGTGCTGCCGAGACTGGATGCTGGGAGGGGGAAATGTATTGCCCCAAAAAACGTTAATTGCCAAGGAAACAACAAGTGGGGAAGTGGGAGTCAAACCTCCAACCTTCCAGTCACTGGTCAACCTGTTCTACCACCTGAGCCAGCGCTGTCCCAAACTGTTTCACTGCCACCCTTTCTTTTAATATAAATGTAGGGATCAAGTTCTCGCACGCTCAGGTTTGTCACCACTAATTCTTCTGTGGTCCCGGATGATTTTTAGTCATTGGAAATGTTTTTGGAGAATCTCTGCTAATTGTTGGTAAATTATTTTCCAAGTTGGAGCTATTTCTACATGAAAAGATTCAAGACACCCATTTGTCCTTTTGATCTCCACAGAGGGGCCGGTGCGACTAAAGCTCACTACAAACTTCAAGAAAAGTGAGATCATACCGAACTTAAAGCTGAAAATCATAAAATAAATGTAAAATAATTCAAATTAACCTGTCAATTTTGCCAGCAACACTTGATAAACCACGATATTTATGCAACACTTTACATTTTCAAAAATGTTATAATCAGCAGCTAGTACTGCTACTGCTATATGGTGCAATTTCCATTTAAAAAGTAAAAGAAACCGAAAATGTAAAGCGAGAAAACATACAAGGGACACAAACTGGGCACAGCCATGTTGAAATTTGGGATCTCGGGGTCCTCTGCAATTTACGAGCTCGCAGCTCAGAAAAATTAGTTCAGAGGACAATTAGAATGGACTGTTAATAAAAGCTATCTGTGCCTGTATCTGTATCTGTAGCTATCTGAGTTGTGCATGGGTCCAATTTTACAAACCCGGACCACCCCCCCCCCCCCCAAACCCAGATCCGAACTGGATCTGATAACAAATAATCCGCAATCTGACCCGCAACCCACTCGTTAATGCATGTTAGTTAGTTCATGTGTGTAAACCCGCTCCCTTCTTCATTATTTCAGCTGTTCCGCCAGACCACCACCTGATTAGTTAAAGAAATGTCCAGTTACACAAAAAATATTTAAATATTTTTTCGCCCGCACAAGAATGCAACCTTGTATCAGTGGAAATAAGGATGCATCTATTTTCAGCTTCATATTTTTCCACCAACTAGTCACCCAATACATCTTGTAGCCCCACGAGAAGAAAGTTCCAACAGCCCAATGTGACTAAAACTGTCCTTAACCATGTCCAGGCCTCGAGAACAATAACAGAGTTCATGCTTTTTGAGGAGTTTGTAAGAGCTTTAAGATATCAGCCTGATTTTTAGCTTTAAATAAATATGAAGTCTTAACTGGTTATGAGATATCCAAATTCCTGTGGTTCCAGTCTAGCTTATTGCAATTACTGTCCCTTCTGTATTGATGTTTTGCCATTGTTTTGTTGTGTGGTCCAGACTGAAATGATGAGCATCTTCATAGCCTAAAGCTAATTAACAGCAAAACATCCACTTATTTTTATAAAGCATCATGAGGCTTTGACTAAACTTTTCCTTGGCAAAGTGTTATTTTTCTTTGGCAATGCAGTAAATTTATTTCTAGAAGTTTGAATGTAATTTTAGATTTATCACTAATTAGGACATTAGGTCACACCACTGGTAAACTCTCTTCTGTCACATCCCAATGGCCTCTGGTGGCCGGTCAGATTTAGAAAATGGTGTCTGAGGCTCCCTGAGCCACACTGTTGATATGAACCTGATAAACTCGGATCAGCTTCTTACTCTCGGATACAGAGCAGGTCCATTCAGCAGGCTCCTCAGTCTTCTCACCTGGCTCAAATCACCTTCTATGACACGCAGCTTTCATTGAGAAAAATCTTAGATTCCATCTTGATAGGAGATCCCAGTTCACAGCAGCTAAATTTCAGTTGTCAGTTCAGTCTCAGCTTAATGGCTGACATTTATATTGTGCATGTACATCTCTAACTCTCTGCACTCTTTTACTGGTCAAACTACGCTTTAACTGGCACCAAGTACAGCTCACATGATGTTGCATCACCTGCAATATGCCAACCAATCCATCTGAGTGTTAATTGACGCAGTCATCTTCCTGCTCCTGAGAACCACCATTTGCATCCGGATGGTGATGGCAGCTCTGTGAGAGTCACTTTCTTTGATTTCTTTAGTGCTTTTTACATCATGAAGCCATGGGGTGAGAATCTATAGGTGATGGGTGATGACAACTCCATGTTCTCCTGACTGTCTGACAGGTAGCTGCAATTTGTCCGTCTGAGCAGTGTGGTGATTTAGAGGCTCCTCAATTTTTGCCTTATACACCACTGACAACACTGAGTCCCAACACCCTCAGAAATGTTCTGGTGCCTCTGCTGTGGTAAGGTGTAAAAGAGAGGGAAGTGAGGAGTAGTACAGAAAGCTGATGGACATGTTATTAAATGTGGGCTGTCAGGAATCGCCTGCATCTGAATGTGACAAAAGCTGATTATGGGGCAGGAGGTGGAGATTATCAAGACCTAATAGTACCGGGGTGTGATCATTGACAACAGATTGGATGGGAATCCAACACCAATACTGTGTACAAGGAGATGAACAGGCTCTAGCTCTTGAGACGCCTCAGATCCTTCAGTGGATTCAGCACGATGTTAGGTTTTTTTTCACCAGTCTGTCGTTTTCAAGGCTTTTCTTTGCCGCTGCATGTTAGGAAGCAGCCTTACAGCCAGGAGCACCAACAAACTGTACAAACTTACATTATGTATGAACTGGACAGTTTTGAAACTGTGGTTGAGAGGAGGTCACAGAAAAAACTGGTATCCATCATGGTTAACCCAGACCCCCTCTCCACCACACGCTGGTTAGACAGCAGAGCTCCCTCTCTAATAGAGCGAGACAGCTCTGCTGTCACAGGAACAGATACAGGAAATCTTTCCTGCCACGTTTCATCACTCTGTTCAATAATTCACCTCTGGCAGAAAGGGAAAGCCTGGATAGTCAACGCACTTGACCTGCTGCTTTTCTTTTGTTCTATTTACGATATACACAATGTTTAAAACATTTATTTGCTTTTGCACATCCTTCTTTAGATACTATTCGCTTCTACATGTTCATTTTCATACTTATTCTCTCACAATACTCTGTTATGTAGTTTGATCCTTTTCTGTTGGTTCATTTGAATCTTTGTTTGCCTCAAGACTTACTTCTGTAACCCTTTAATTCCCAGTTTTAGAGTAAATAAAAGTATTTATCTATTTATCTATTTCAATCTACCTTAAGACTCCACATCTGTCACGTTGGTGGAGATCCTGAAGTGTCTTTTTAACGCCTCCTGCAAGTTGCTCAACTTTGACTGTTTCCTTTTTTCAGATGATTAATGGTTGTCTCATGTTTCTTAATGATTTAGATTGCTTTTTAAGCCTCTATCATGAAAATGGAGGTTTTAATGATTGCCTATTCTGACTTGCCTGTAAAAACACTGCCTGTAATGAGGCTGCAGATGTTTTGACCCGAAAAAACCCTTTATGTTCAAACAGTATTTCTCCTACTATAGTTTTTTCTTTACCTATTGACCACATTTGAGAAGATCTGTAAAAAAACCCTCAGCTTCTGAGCAGTTCTGGTTCGCTGAGCAACTTCGGTGGTGTGGAAATTCAAACACATGATTCTGAACTGAGTTTCACCATTTTATTTCAGATGATGGGAGGAATGGATTGCTGGGTGGTTCATTTTATCTGAAATAATGAGATGCATACAAACAAAGCAAAACAACAGATCAAATTGAATGTTTACATTAACAAATGGAAATCAGATGAATACAGATAACCAACACCATTAAATGCATCTACTGAGCTGGGTTTCATGCAGTCTTCAGGGAAGAAAACAGGAGCTAAATGTAAACAAACATAATCCAAAGTTAACACTATGACATGTTCAAAGCAGAAGGAAATTAGATTATTTCTCAGTGTGCAGAGGTTTTTATTCTGATGGATTTGGAGGGAATGGGCTATACTGGTCTGAAGAATGTGTTTTAATGACTTTCTCGGCGTGTCAGTGAAGTAACAGGTAATGGTGGCTGTGGTAATGCCAGGTGAGATGGTGGATATATAACAAAATAATTATTTTTACCTTTTCTTGTGCAGCTCAGTATAACCCAGTTAGAGGAGCAAGGCTTCCCCGAAGAGTACAGGGAGTCTACGAGGTTTGACTGTACAGAGCCTGTGCAGTTGTAAAAATTAAATTTCAAAGAGACAAGTTGGAGACAAGACAAGTCTTCATGATAAGGGCATGATGGGGTAATCAAGGAATATAGGTTGGGAACCACTGCTCTAACCAGTTGGCCTTGACCAATTTAAAGGAGAACTATGCAATTAATTTACCTCAATAAGTGTTTTTTAGAATCCCTGTGGTGGTAAACAAAGACTTGGTGGGGTGATTCGCCAGTCTCTCCCCTCCCCCCGGTGTCTCTGTCGTGAAAACAGCACTTGCAACTTTCGGATGGGCAGACCTGAACACATCTCGCGAGAACAAAACCTGCTTTACAGCACTCAGACCCATTTACAACCGAGCCGCTAACAGTGCTAGTTTAGAGCAAATCAGAGCCAGACTAAACATCGGTTCTTTGGATTTCCACCATCTAAACATCAGCTCCTCAAAACTGGCTCTTCACAGCCAGACACCGACTCTGCCGGACCAGAGTGAAAAACCGGTTTACGTAGTTTGCATCAGGGTCTGGACCCGGCTTATCTGACCAACACAGACGTGTTACAAACCAGCGGCGCAATAGATTAAAAACAAACTGGGCCGAGGAAGAAACCTGTTGTTTCGGACTTGCAGAGTCCCGCATAAATAAGGTAACATTCATTGTCCCTGTTTCCAGCCGTGATGTATGTTCGTCAGTCACTAACCAGCAGCAGGAAAACTCTCCCTCACTGTGCTGGGTGCCGGGGTGAAACGACACACCGAGCTAACCGGCCGCCAAGGTGCCGAACAGCCTCAGTAAAACACCAGTCACGTCTACAAAAACTAAATAAAATTCATATTCTTACCTGCGATCCGCCCGCACCAGAAAAATTCTAATCCGTGGAATATTTACCGGCAAATCGCGGGTAAAACGGCCGCTGCAGGACAAACAGGACTCTGCTGCTACCAACATAGCAACATACAGTAGCATCAACAAGCTAGTAGAGGCTTAGAAACATATTCAGGGATCAGAATAGAGAAGAGACAGGCAGAGAAGACGTCTCTGTGGTACGGGGGTGTAGGGGGGGATGTAAGAACTTTACGATAGTATAAGCTGTCAAAGGAAACCAGTAGGGGGAGCGCCAAGCTAGAGTTGCAAAGTTCTGCTTTAAGTTTTGTGTTTTTCTAAACTGGAGATGATTATCCATGCATTTATTATGTCTCATTCAGTTTATTGTAATGCACTTAATTCTTGCCTCAACAAGAAATCCCTTCATTATTTCCAGACTGTACAAAATTTCTTCGGCAAGACTCTTAACTAGAACTAATAGAAGATTAATAAGACATTTTGCTAAATCTCTCTGTTGGTTATGCTGCTCTGCGGCTGCTGCCTTAATTACCGGTTCAATGACAATAAGAGATTCTGTATCTGATTGGTCAGCAGGGATACCAGCCTTGCCTTGAGCTTTGTGTATTGATTGTTCCTGGCCTATCATTCTTTTCTTACAAATCCAAATTGTCCACAGATGTCTTTTATGCCTGTTGACGTTCATATAGCTGCGCCGTAATGAATGTTATTCAGTGAGACGAGTTAAATCAATGCTGGCATTTCTTTGCACAAAACACGAGTTTAAAACAAAATTCTGCACCAACTGGAGTAAAGTGTAACCGTGAGGATATAAAAAAACACAAAAGGACTATTTTTATGAAAATTTATTGAATTTTGTTTGTGTTGAATTTGGCAAGAAGTAATGCAACAGTCATATTATCCACATACTGCAGTTTCACACATGCACATAAATCATTGATTCTTTTGGGTGAACTTGTGCCAGCAGATGACAAGGTTTATCTGTTACAACGTGTAACAGTTGAAATCCACAGTTGCTCTGCAGCGGGTGCTGGCAGCCAGCTCACCTGTGTCTCTGGACAACTTGTTATCTATTATTCTTTGCTCTAGTGTTTGTGGATGTGCTCTCCTCACCCTTTCCCTCTCACTTCCGGTTAGCTTTTACCACAGATGGGTGATGATGACACACAGGGCCAAAAGACAGGGGAAGAGGCTCAGCATTGCTCTCCTGCCCAGCTGTGTCTTACTTATTGAGAATTTTATGGATGAGCTGCAGTCTTCTTTTCTCTCGTCCCAGGCCTCTCATGAGGCCATGCAATGTTTCTGCAAGGTGCACATCATCAGAAAAGCTTTACACTGGCAGCCACCTCACCGGAAAATCAGGAGCTACTGATGGTTATGTTAGGGTGTCAAGAGGATGTTTTAAATACTTATGTAAGTGCATATAAAAATGATCAGTGGGTAAGGAAAGTTAAGACAAAATTACTGTTTGCAGTCAACCTTTTTTTATAGTGTTTTTTAAATACAAAATGCTTTATATTAGGGTGTTAATGCGCACCAACCACACTGGGGAAACTTAAACACTGTAAGGTTAAATATAAGATCTTAAGCTGAAATAAAAACATTAAATTGTAACAAAAATCCAAATAGTAAATAAAATAAAACACTATAGAATGGAAATAAATCAAAATATTAAAGATTAAAACAAGACCATTTATTGTGCAAATAATATAAATATGTTAAATGAATAAATTAGAAAAACAAAGTCAGACAATAATAAAACCAGATTGAACATATTTATTTGTACAAAGAAAGCTTATTAGCACTATATCATAAACTGAGTGTTAGGTGGAGGGGCTTAATGCATTTTACTTCTGCCCACACCTTTTGGAATATGTCTGTTTTTGATATTTTACTTTTGTTGTGTGTTTCTTGTAATAAAAAAATTGAGATTAAAATATTCAATTCAACACAAGATTAAGAGCGTAATAGATACGAATAAAATATCAATTGGTCTAAAAGATAGTCAATTGAAAGGTACTTAGCTGCTCTAAGGCCACCAGGAAGGCTGCTGTTTTATGTGTTAGGCTTGTAAACTAAATACAAGTCGGATTAGACGTAGGGCTAAAAACTTTAAGAGCTTTGAAAATGAATAAAATTATTTTAAAATCAATTTGAAAGCACACAGAAAACCAGTGCTACGATTTTAAGGTGAGGTCTGTTTCTGGTCTTCATCAGCTGACGAGCCTCTGAGTTTTGTAACAGTGGATAGTTTGCTCACAGGGCGTTACAATAACCTATTCTACAGGTGATAAAAACATGCTTTAGTGTCTCTACATTGAAGTTTTAAGAACAAATTTAAGACACGTGGAGACATACTCAAATACATCATGACCGCACCTACTGTAGCTGTTTTATTATAATTTATTCCATGCTGTGGTACCATGGTGTCATATGCTGCTGTCATTTGGTGAGACAGCTGATGGCAAAGCAGTCAGGTGAGTGTTAATTCCAACTTCCTTTAGATTTCCCTTTAAACAGTACTGATTGTGTTTGAAACCTCTGCAGAGGTAAAAAAAAAAATCTGACACATCCAGGGATTTTCCAGATGTAGGTGTTGCAGGTAGTTGACGCATCCCTCCCTATGCCTGGATGATATACAGTCCAGTTTTTATCGACTCTGTGGCTGATCTTTTCCATGGACATTGATTATCTTTTCCTCATTCGTTGTGAGAGAAGTAAAGGTCACGGCCTGAAATGGTTGAGCTTCCAGGGGCCACTCAGTGTTTGGTGGTTGAATCATACCGGAGGTTTTCCATTGTACTTGCTCTCATTAACAACTAAACCTTCAACTTCGCGTAATCCAATCAGAGACAAAACTGTCAGGGAGACCACAATAAACAAATGCCTTCATCATGGATGGAATAAAAACTAAAAGGTCCTCAGGCATAACTTTTCACTATTTATGCTGATTATTCTCCAGTTTTCAGATCTTCACAGATGATCTTTCGTGTAATCAGACAAGAAAGAAACATTCTTGATATTTTGCTCAATTGAATTCTATTAATTCACTTTCATAATAAGTGGAAAATACTGTAAGCAATGTCTGTACAAAAGAGTGCAAAATTTAATACATTTTTACTATTTATCATTTCTTTTTTCCAAAAGCACAACTTCAAAATGAAATATGTTGAAGAAAAATGGAACTTGCAGCAGTACTGAAGTAAGATATGGTGTTGTAGGTCAATGTTTTAAAGGTACAAGGACTAAGATTTCATTAAAAGTAATTTGTTCTGCTACAGCACTTAAGTTTTTGGTTTTTCCTTTAACATTCACATACAAGGACGCTAGGGACATGAACAGACAAGGACTGGACAAAAAGCTTTATGAGAAAGCCTGCAGGACTTGCTGTGCATCACCACAATGTCATCTGCTGGTGATTTCACCGTATGAACACACAATAACAAATATAGTTTAAAGTCTTTGTAGTTTCAAGCAAATGCCAGGGACTGTGTCTAGACACACTGGACATTCCTGTTTTTCTAAGCCAGGTAACCCAAGGTTAGATCAATCAGTGGAGTTTTCTAACATGATCTGAGAGATTCTGCCGCAGAATCATCAGAGGTAGGAGAGAGACGAATGAATTCATGGAGGCAGTACAGAGTCTATATTTCTCAAACCTAAGGGCAGTGCTCGCTGTACAGAAAAAGTAAATGAATCATTCAACAGCAGCGGACCGAGAAAGTCGACAAAGCTTATGTGCAAATATTAATAATTGCATTTTAGGAAAAAAAACATTACATTTGGTTGCACTATTACGTGACCAAACTACATCATTTTTTATTTTTCTTGTAAGGGCTGACCATTCTAGTAATGAATCTGTATATGCTGAGTTGTAACTGATAAGATGATGACGGCCAACCACTCATGCCACAACCCTGCTCCCTTTCCTGGCGACGCTCTCAAGCAGCTGCAGGCATGAAGAGATGTTACTTTGAATGTGTTTTACAAGTATGTTTGTTTTAAAACTACTGCTTAAAGGATCATATTCAAAGTGAATAAAATGTTTTTATTTTTGTCTTCCATGCCCCTCATGGCCTTGTCTGACATCCTGCTGCTCCTTTCATTATTTATTTTGTTGCAGTCTAGTAGTCAGCAATAACACCCACCTCATCTAATTAAATATCTCTGACTTTGGACCATAATGATTATCAGGAAATGCCTTTCTATGAGGTCTTCTCTCAGGCTTCAGCAGAGAAAGCTGTGGTGAAGAATGTCTCACTCATTGAACTTCCCCAAATATTTTGCTGCACTTTTCACAAGGTAAAACGTGGAGGAAGACTGTTTAAAGGGCTTGAAATTCACTACATCTATTTGGCAACAGACAGGAAAGACCAACAAACTTTATTGATTGTATATCAACAAGAAAGGTGCTGTTGTAAAGTGTGTGTGGCGTGTGTGAGAGAGGAGCTTAAGGTGCAGGAATATTGCTAAGCGGTGGACTTTGGGAAGTCAGTTTTTTCTACTTCAGATTGTAAAAATGCTACAAAAATAAAATGTGACTGGGTCACCAGATATCTTCTGGCAGCTGTTGGTGGTTCCGGTTCTGCAGAGCCTGCATTTCTGTGTGGCATTCCAAAAGGTCAAAGTAAGAACTATAGATCAGTGTGTTGTCATTGGAAATTTGGAAAAATAAATAAATAAATAAGGAAAGGTCACATCCAAAATCTGCACAGATTAATTTCTCAGACAAGTACTTTAATTCGATTTTTTTTCTTTGCATAAATTAAAATGATCAGAGTTAAGAAGGTCAAGAAGATTCTGGAGCTGGTTAGTAAACAAATCTGTAAGCAACCTTTTCCTTTACACATCCTTTCTGAGCATTTCCAAGAAGCATAGACACCTTAATGTAGATGGACGCAGTGATGAGTCTTGTAATGTACTATAGTTAATCATACTTCGTCAGTCTTCATTATGAGTCTATTATGAATCTAAGTGACATAATGAAATCATTTTTACAATTTTGTAAGAAATTTATATGAATTGTTCTGTTGTAAACATATAACATGGAAGTATCAAAAGGCAAACACCTCTCATCTACCAGTTCACATTGAGATGAAGTGAAACCTCTAGTTACTGGTTTCTTTAAAATGTCACATGGTGATTTGTGCCAGATGCCATGTGCCCGCACAATATTTTCTCCCTGAACAACGGCACTCAGAGCCAGATTAGAGCCAGCTGGTTCCAGTTTTAAACTGCCCTGTCCACTGTGAATCTATACTGCATATATGCAAGGCAGCATTGCCATCAGGGTAGCGTGAACTGGTTTTAATCGGTTTCTGCAGGGCTGCATAATAAAAAAGATTCTGAAAGTTCATCTGATGTTTATCTTGAAATTAATTTTTAAAAAAGTGGAGCATTGCCTGAGAACAGAAACTACTGCTGAGGGCTTCTGTAGATCAGAAATCAACATGATATTGCCTTAAATGCTCATTCCTCTCACATTAAAAAATTAATCCAAAATCAAGAAATATTCCTCCTTGAATAAAGCTTGTGTCAGATTACGTAATGTGATGATCATCGGTTTATGAATATATTTAAAATGAATAAAAATGTTTCACATTACACATAAATCAATTATGTATAATCAGTTTTGAATCATAGATCATGTGCAGAGGGGGAACTGCTGCTGCTTTTACATTACAGTCTCTAGTAAACTCTTACAAGCTCAGCAATGTCAGATTGATTAAAAGTTCATTCTAATTTGGCCCCATTTTACTCACCTGTAGAGTAAGTCAGCTGGACATATTAGTACAGGAGAGTTTCTCATAGATCTGGAGTTTTGTGGTGGTTTTCATCCTGAATAAATACTGTATTCATCAAGTTTAGAATATAAGCTCTTGCGATGTAAGGATTTTTCAACTTAACCTGGCTTCCAATGAAATTTCCCTTGATGATTAATTTTGATAAGGCTTTTATCTATGGCATGAAATATGTACTTTTTTCCCCACAGGTTTGTGGAGAAATAAATTAAAATGGTTGCTGCATATAAAAAGTTATTATTGAGTCTGAAAATGTCAGTGTCATCTAAAATCAAGGGGATTTTTTAAATAAATATAGGAGAGATCCTCCACGCAGTTTATTTTATTAAACTGCACACAAACTGGAGTGCACATCCACTGGATGCCTGACAGTAACACAGCAGCAGCAGCTCTGGTGGAGTTGGACTTACAGCTGGTAATGTGAACCAAGCTGTTCTTTCCATTTAACAATAACTGAATGGTCTACAAAAGGAGCCTAGTACCCCATAATCCCAATCACAGACTGTAAAATTGACATGTTATCGGCCCCATGAGTGCAGAAGTCCCCCAGAGCAATGGAGTCCCCATGCAGCATAATTACACCACACTGAGACTCAAAGCGGGATGCTGGGTACTCAGAGGTGCACCAACACCAAACCTGTAGCTAATGGAGGCCATCTTCTCTTCCACCATGGAAAAATGATTGTAAGCTGAAATTAGAATCTGTAAGTTAGCCCACTGCTGCCTGCTGCTGACTCTAACCCTCACAGGTGCCCGAGAGCAGGATCTTTACAAAAGAGATGCTCCAGAAACGCCCAAATTCTTCAAATAAAAACTCACCATGTCTTCCATCAGTAAACTCAGGTTTCATTTTCTGATGAAGTATTATAATAATTTCCTTCCATTTACAGTATGTTTGATGAGGCCATATTTGTCAAACTTACTTTGTTTACAACAGTGATTGCCTGTCCTTGTGAATGTTTAGCAATTGGAACTGAAGGGAAACCCATTAATTTACTGCTCTGTAAATACAGCCGAACACAAATTGTTTTTTTATATATATATATAAGTATTAGCCATAAGGCAATTTTTACTGAGGTTACTTCAACCGTATTAAAAAGGAAATAAATGTGTGGAAACGTTTACAGCAAAATAGGAAAGGATATAGATCAAATCTAAACGCAAGAACAATTACTTTTACCATCTGCCAACATTAACCTCCACTGCATGCAGTCACTTCCAGCTGTTTCAGACCGGTTAAATGCTAGTTCACATCAGTAAGAAAGCACTAATGAGTGCAAGTAAATCAGCCAGGGCGAGACAAAATGACAAGATTTATAAATTAAAAATGCATTTAAATAGAGTCAGCAACATGCCAGAATCTGACAGGACAGATTACAACGGGGAACCCAGCATGGCTGCTTCTCTTTAAAATGACTCCCCCTTCCTTCATTTTAGAGAAACCTACGTCATTAATAGCTGAGCTGAAAGTCAGGACAGGAACTACAAAACGATACGATACGAGACCATACAAGACAAGACAAGACAAGACAAGACAAGACAAGACAAGACAAGACAAGACAAGACAATGGATTAATATAAATCCCTCACAACAATTTAAACTTATATAGACAGGAAAACAAAAACAAAACTAAACCAGTCAACACCTTTTAAAACAACAAAGCTGCAGTGCATTAGCAGATAAAGTACAAAGTTTCTTTAAACTAGTGACTAGAGAGCTAAATGAGGTAAAAGCTCAGTCAGGCCTTGTCCTTCAGCTGAAGGTAATGTGCTGAAGACCAGCATCTGTGCACCATCATAACAAATGGGCTCTTTTCTGCATGCACGGCAGAGCCAAGCTCAATGCAAAGAAGACAAGGAGCTCCTGTGGGGTAAATAAATACCCTCAGGAAATCAGCTCCTTTGCTGGAACAGACACATATTGTGCATCAAACGGGATCTCAAGGTTTTTTGTTTCTTAATATTACTTAAATACTTAGGTCTGTGTCACGAATCAATATAAATGGTGAAAAGTTATTTCAAATTAATTTGCATTCAGTGTAAACTGTACGCATGTACGATTCATGAATCAGCAAAACAGAAAAGCACATTGAAACTATCCCAAATCATCCTGACCATTCACTAAAAGGACTTTAGGGATCGCATCATTGGAAAAAGGAAAATAATCATTGAGGAACTACGGCTGACACATCCACAACAATAAAGAGACTTTGGGAATTTTGGAGATTATAACCTGAGGCTTCTGGACTCACTATATCGCTCACAGCCTGCTGAAGTTTGAGTGAATTATTGTTTTTTGAGCAAAGGGGTGTGAAAGCTTTGAGGCTGCACACAAAGAGATTCGTATTGCAAAGGGTGAGGTGGTTGAAGCTGTTATTTGCACTCCAGTAGGTCTTCCTCTACAATAGCGGCTCCCAGGGCACAAAGCAGAAGCCGGGAGAGAGGATTTCATTCAAGGCAAAAATGAACGGCACACTAATGAAGACTGAACAGAAGGTGACAAACTCCCTTCAGATTCACCATTATTACTGGTACCAGTTTCAATTGAATTTCAAATTAAATGCTGCTCAGCTTTCATCTCCTGAAATAAGTTAGAAAAAACTGACTACACTGGATTAATACTAAGTGAGTGAATTTATTATTCAGGATATCATGTAGAAAATACTTCTCCAAGTCATTTGATGTAAGATTAGAGAAGTTGCTTTAATTCAAATAAATCAAATTATATTTATCTTTATGTGTTATTTAACTCATTCAGAAAAAATGATAACAGCTGGAAATGATTGCTCATCTCTGCACATATGCTTGTTGTTTAGATTGATGATGCTGTTATTGTAAAATGTGATTTGTATGGGTGTCATAGATAATGCATGAGTGGAATATTTACACAACTACTCTTAGTTCATACAAATCTCAGTGCTGTTTCCTATGATTAAAACCATGAATTGTCCAGAACTGCCAAATGAGTTATCTTTAATTATCAGGATTATTTTTATTTTATTGTGCTTCAATTAATACTATTATTATCAATAATAATAATAATAATAATAATAATAATAATAGAGAATAAAAACAGAATCTATAACCATATAATCTTCTGATAAAATCATACAATACCTGTAATGTCTGGATGCACCTTATTATTCATAATAACTGATGCCCTAAGTTAAAGACAACAGCAGTGCAGTGATCTCAGATGTCTAAGACCACAATGACCAAGTTCAATGCAACAGAAACTCCAACATTTTCTGTGCTAGAAGGCACAGACGGCTGCTGCTTTTCTCTACCACATACTGAGTGGAGGGAAATGTATAGAAAGGCTAGAAATATTGCCACTGTTTGTCTAAAATGTTTCAAACTTTCTCACTTAGTAGATTAGGGTCGTCTGAAAGGTAACAAAACCTTACACAAAAAAGTTGCCAAGTTGGCAGCAGTTAAAGGCCAGCAATAAAATGGCCGCAAAGTTGAAAAATTGCTGTATTGTTATTATCATCCTGGACGGAGTAAATACAAGAATACTGCTGTCAAACATTATGATTCCCATCATTTCACTAAATAAAATGAAAAACTATAATAAATAGTTACTTTACATTTAATCAGTGATGCAACTGTTCAACACATTCGAGGAGCTTTATACAGTAGGAGCCACATAGAAGTTCTCGTGACTCCTTGGCATTGACCATCATTGGTCTGTGACAGGTCTGTGCTGGGTTGCCGCTTGTTACATGGAGGTAATTTAATCCCCCTCGACAGGGGCGCTGCTAGGAATTTGGACCCCATAAAAAGAAACTTAAGGTGGACCTTCTTTGCCGTCTGTAAGACTGAAAATTTCAATACTGCTATACATAAATTTTGCCACTTCGATTATACTTTTTCCTGTTATTCACACATTTAAAATTTAAAAAAACAGATGGTAACTTGATAGGGAAGCGCTAAAATTGTATTAAAGTTAATTTACATTAATTTAGTTGCTATAAGACTAATTCTGTATGTTGCAAACCTTTCCCCCACATCTGAATCTCTTTTAACGTCTTTTCCTTTTTACACTGCTGTCTCTCTGTCTTCCTAAATTTTCAGTGGAAATTATGTTTATATTATTTTAAATTTCAAGTTAAAACCCAGTTTAATTTTAAGCAAAGCCGTGTGTTTAGTTTGCGGGCAGCAGATAGCCGCCGTTAAGGACTACGGTTTGAGTCGGCATTACAAGACGAAACAGGCAGAGAAATACAACTGTTCTGATGCTGAGAGTCAGCAAAGATCGGCCCGCTGTCCAGGAGAACCGTTATGAGGAGAATGGAGGACTTTGCAGGACATGTTTGCAGGAGCTTCAGCTCCAACATGAAGTGGCAAGTTTGGACTTTTTCTCCTTGGCTTTGGACAAGAGCTGTGATGTCCGCGACACAACGCAGCTACTAATATTTGTCCGATATAACGGGCTTCAAGATTAAGGAGAAGCTGGCAGCTATGCAATCCATGAAAGGGACTAGGACAGGGGGCGAACTGTTTATGGAGGTAAATGCGTGCATGGACACTCTGAGATTGAAATGGGACAGACTGGCAGGTGTCACAATGGACGGTTGTTTGTTGCACTTTTAGAGGAACATGAGACACACTGAGCTTTGAAGTTTATAAATCCAGGTATAGACCCTCTCACTGATGATTATCTGTCAGCTGTGCTTCACATCTCCACCTCAGACATTCAACCTGACTTTGATGCATTTGTTAAAGCCAACGGAGACTAGATTTCTTTCACTGAACAAGAAAAAATAACTTAAACACCAAATGAGGTGGTTAGACTACATTAGGCATGTAAAGGTAGCAACTAGCAGTGAACTGGGACACTTTCTTTCAAAGCATTTTTCCCACAATCACAGTTAAGTGATGTTAAGCTTAGTTACTTCAATAGGATGTGTCTTGCTTAATGTTTGGAGCACTAAGACAATATTGTGATGTCTTTTGAATGATCAGAACCTCTTTCAGAAACTCAAAATGTGCTTTGAAGTGAATGGGACTGAAAATGTTTGCTAGTATTAGTCACAAATGTTTTTAAAAAATAGTTTCACAAAAGTTGTTCTTTGTTTGCCATTGCTCTGGGAAATTTAATAAAATAAATAAGATTTTTTGTAAGGCAACCTCACTTTTTCATTGCTTAATTATAACATATAACCTACTCTTACCGGTTTGCCAAAACAATGCTATTTACTGCTTTTTATAAAGAAATACAGTTAATATTACCCACAATTGAGTTTCGGCCCGGCCGTCCACAATATTTTCTGTTTCTTATGTGGCCCTAAGGAAGAGAAAAAGAGCATCACGCCAAAGCTAAAAATTAGCCGCTTTCGCTAACTAAATTAGCCGGACGTAATATAGCTCCTTTAAAGAAAGGCTGGATGGCATGGCACAACAGCTTACTCAGATGCAAAAAGCCACGAAGAAGATGGAAGAACTTCTGCAACGGATGGAAAACTCCCTTTCAGCTCCTCCAGGTCAGGAGCCTGTGACTTCCCTGTGCGCCAGTCAACTATTTCTTCCGGTAGTTATTAGCAATAGGCCTATACTAACTTTTACAATTATTTTTCTATGTTTTACACAAAAGTAAACAAACTTTTAATCTTCCTTGCCTGTGTTCCCCCAAGTTGCTGCAGGAGAGAAGATCAGCTCTGGATTTTTTCCATTGTACCAGGAAAGGTGTGAATGAGGGGGTCTGGAATTTCGGATTCAAGGCTTTTTGTCTGAAGATGGGCCTGATGTAAATGTGTGTGGGGGTTGCATTGTTTAGGTCCAGGTGATCATTTTCTAGATTAAGCACCTGTAAGTGTTCTGGGGGGGATGGATGCTTCTGTAGAGAGCATCATCTGCATGCCTGGCAAGCTGAAAATTTCAATACTGGAATACATAAAATCAGCCACTTCGATTATACTTTTTCCTGTTTTACTGTTATTCACATATTTATAAAGAAAAAGAATGATAGTATGTTGGTAGGGAAGCACTTAAAATGTAATAAAGTTAATTTATATTCATTTAGTTGCTATAAGACTGATTCTATATGTTCCAAACCTATCCCCTCATCTGATACGCTTTTAAAGTCTTTAAAATCTGCTTTTTCTCTGTCTCCCTACGTGGATCGTCTGAATCTGGACCCTCTTTCATCTCTTCCCCCATGTCCCTTCTTTGACAAACTTGAAGATTATCCTGGACCGGCTCTGTGGTCTTCATGACATACAGAATTATACAGTAGCCCTAATTGTGTATTTTTCTTACACTATTTTTAATATGTAAAGCACTTTAAGTTGCCCAGCCCTGCAAGGTGCTTTACAAATAACATTTCATTTGATTAATTTAATTTGTAGTACCACAATCACTATTTCAGGTGGCATCCCACTAATTTGTTTTATTCAAAAGATTCTTCATGTGATTTTGCCAAAAATGTGAAGGGAAATTAATTTGACCAATTCTCAGCATCACTGTCTGCCTCATGTAGAAACACATGCAAATTTCATTTGTTCCACGTCTGGAAAATCACAGGTGATGGCATCAGATGAATGGGGCAAAATACATATGTTGCTTTTTAATCCTATGATATCTAGAAAAATGTTAATATATCTCTGGTTGGACAGAGAGCATCACCCAGTCTGAGGTAGAGAAATGTTTTCTGTTGCAAAGAGGAGGATGAGTCTCAGACTAAGGACCTCATTTACTGATGCCAGGGGACTTTTTTAACATTTCAAATAAATACAGACTAAATATTGTATAATTATTATTTAAATGACTATTATTTCAGAACGTTTTTTAATATATGTATGACTTTTTTATCCACAATATTCAGCTCATTCAACTCTCAGCTGTTCACCTCCTTCTTTTGGGGCTACCTGGACGTTTAGTTATTAGACTAAAATAAACTGTGAAATCAACAAATCCAGAGTCTTCTCATGAAATGTGAGCAAAGGTGGGGAAAGGGAGCTAGCTTGTATGAACAAAGTGGAGTAACAACAGGCTAATTTTCCACAACTTTCCACCAGACCAACCACTTATTGACCCACCTACCTCTGTTCTTTCCCCAGCCTTTTTTTAAAAAACTTCCCGCTGTCTGTCTGACTCGCGCTGTCTCGGTTAGCTGCGCTGCTCAGCAGCTACGAGCAGGCGGACTGAACCATTTAAAGTAAACATAGAGGGGGGGTTTGTTTATGTATATTTCCAAAACAAACGCATGTGATGCCACTGCATTGATTGAGTGTTTGTAAGTTTACTATTAAGTTTCAGATAATTATTTCAGTATAACAATTATACTGAGGGCCCCTCTGGACCCCTGTTAGTCATTGGCCCCTTTGAATCCTTCTTGTCGTCCCCCAAATGGTGCCGCTGTCCCGCGGTGAAGCAGTGAGTGCAGCCACGACTGTTGTTGAGGAGAAATGCGGACGTAGTTGAACCAAGGGGCGGAGTGGGTGGGAGGCACTCACTGATATAATAAGCAAGGCCTACAGGTGCGGTTACCTGATTGGTTTTCTGCGTGTTGCCTTGGTGGCTACTGAAAGATGGATGCAAGCAGCTTCTATTTGTCTACGAAGACGCGAATCTCAAGACCAAAACGTCTGAGGTCAAAGGTACGTGTTAGTCTGATGTTTATGTCATTTAAAATTTCAAGTTGAAACCAAATTTAATTTTAAGTTTATTCTTTCTAGAAAACGCAGCCCTTGCAGAGGCCAAGACTCCACGCTCCTACATCAAAGACACAGAGCAAAGTTCGCCTCATTAAAAAAAGAGCAGTAAGGCTTTTTTCACCAAAATGCTTAAATTTGACCGTCTTGAGTCTCTTGACTACTTTTCTTGGTCATTTTCCCTATTTCTTGTTATTAATCTCACATTTGTTATACTTCAGGCCACCACCATCTCCGCACCCAGGGGGGTTTTCTCGGAAGATGTCGGCGCTTGTTATGACGCAGAGATCAGGGATGTAAGAAGAAAAGTGGACGAGATCGAGAAGCACCAGTGCAGCGAACTCAGAGAAAGGCTGGATGGCATGGCACAACAGCTTACTGAGATGCGGGAAGCAGTGAAGAGGATGGAGGAACGTCTGCAGCGACTGGAAAACCCCCCTACAGCGCCCCAACCCCACGAGCCTGTGACTTCCATGCGCCCCAGTCAACTATTTCTTCTGGTAGTTATTAACTATATACTAACTAATTTTTTTATTTTTTACACAAAACAGACTAAACTAACAAACAAAACATTTTAATGATCCTTGTTATGAGTTTCTAATGTCTCCCCTCCCCACCCCCCAGTTGCTGGTTGCTGCAGAAGAGAAGATTGGCGCTGGATGTTCTCCATTGTGTGAAAGGTGTGAATGAGGGCATCAGGAATTTCGGATTCAAGGCTTTGTAGGCTGACGACGGGCCTGATGTAAATGTGTGCATTGCTTAGATTCAGGTTCTCTAGATTACGTACCTGTAAGTGCTCTGGAGGGATGGACATGTGGTTTCTGTCCATTTGGATCCATTGACATTGAAATGATAATCACCAAACCAAAACATTATTTGAATTCATTTTGTCAAGAATGTTTTCTTGTTCTTGCTGTATTTTGTTTCATTAAATAATCATTCTTCATAAAAATATGACTATTTAATGATTATTATCCATGATATATATTGTTATGGGGCTTAATCAATTAGACTGGCAAATAAGTCCTTAAATTTGGATTATATTTGCTCAGTCTGTGTGATTAGAAACACAAACATTCTGCTTTCCTGTTGCAATTGGCTTTTACATTTCCATAAAAACTTAAAAAGGCCCTAAAACAACGTCTAGCAGGACCAAAAAGTCTGGCATTGCTATTTCTATGTCTGACTTTTATAGGGTTAAAGTAAGACCTGTTAAACCCTCATTTTCTGATCAATAGTAAAAGCAGTAGTGGGGTATGCTTTTAGAGATGGTAATGTTTTGGAGGAGCAGGTGTGAATGGTCAGGAGTTTCGGGTGTGTTAAGTCTGGGGCTGTATACATATATCAGAGTGTTTAAACAGATTTTTCATTTTCTCAGTCCCCATCCTGCGCATGTTCACTGCAATGCAGAGCCTCAGACATACGCTTTTAGTCCTCCTAATGTTTTTATCTGATTTTCCTTAAAATCAAACCGCAGTGAAAAGTGCCGTCATTCAGCTAGGCAACTGATGAATCAACAACTATGTGGCGTAGGCTAGAGATCTAACAGGGAAGTGTTATATTATATTTTACTACCCAGGTACATCTGATCTGAAAGACAGCCAGGTTGAGTTCAGCTGTTTATGCAGTTACTAATTAGGTGCTGGTTTGGTCAGCGCAGCAAAGTGGCGCTTTCCTGGACAAATTTACATCTCTGATGATGCTGCGTGGACAAAGCACCGGAAATGACGTGAAGAGATGACGTTTGGGAGTCTCCCTAAGGTGCTCTTGACGAAAATCAATGGCGGAGTGATTTGTTTGGAATCACTGGTGAACTGGCGGCAAGCACACATAAAATGACGCAAAAGTTTAATACCGCAGTTACAGTAAAGCAGTGAAATTACAAGAACAATATTTAAAAAACTATTTGTAATAGCAGGCTAATCTCAAAATGTAATTTCCAGATAAGGAGGGTTTCAGTCCTTTTGTTGCTTGGACTGAAGTTGCCAATATGTTGAAGTGTTTGTTAAATGTGATAATGTTATCTGCTGAAAACTGATTTTGTATTTCGATGGTGGTGAGATGTGGTTTTAACTCCATTCCTTCCTGTGATTCAGCAGTGAATAAGAAAATCTTTCAACAAAGAGCAGGCAATAAAAATTGTGTGTATTTGCCATAATAAATAAAAATTTCAAAGACCAGTGAACACAGCAGGATAAAATTTGCTTTTGATATACTGTGTCTAACTAATTTACAACACAAGCTAGACTCAATTTTTCAGTACCACTTAAGTCTTATCATTCTCACCGGAGAAAAACATACATTCCCTCTTTCTTCCTGTCCTTTGCCTCCTGCCTCCCTCCCTCCCTCCGTCACACTGTTTATTTACATCCCTCAACAAATCCCCCCCTTCTCTCTGCGCTCCACACGCGGGCAAATGGTTTCATTTTCTAGACCTCAGAAGCCAAAGGAAATCAATTGCATTACTCAGAATCACTGAAACACAACTTTGTTACGTGTAAAATGCTGGGTTTTTTTCTTTCCTGAGATATTCATGGCCTTATATTGTGTACTATGCTCATTGTGTTGAGAGTAGAGGTCATAAATAGCCCATTTTCTTTTGCATTTATTTTCCTCATGTTGTGCTGGCATCTATACAATTTCAATGATGACCTTTAAGTCTTAGTTTCTGAAAGATCACCTTGGGCTAGACAGACATGGCTTACTCATTTTTTTGTAAAATGTACAACATGCAACACATATGTGGCAACAAAATCCCTACAGTCAATAGGTGTAATAATATATAATATATATTCATATATATGTATAAAATTATATATTACATACATAATATAGAGCAGGGGCTCCCAAACTGGAGTCCCCGAAGTGCAAAGGAGCCCTCAGGCTTTAACTGTTCAGAGCCTGTGTGATTGTTAATGTTAAGGCCATGTCCTCTCAGACATGTATTCAGATGTATCCACTTAGGTTTTAATTCTCCGGACCTTATCTTCACATGGAATTTCTGCTATGAAATCTGAAAAAGAGATTAGATAAGTGTCATCAAAATCAACTACTGCACATATTGTTAGTCAAAAACAGCCACAAAGGCAAACAACTTAGTCAAACTAAGTCAGTAAACTGGTACTGCTACAGTACTGTTCGGTACAGAGTAGTTCATGTATTTCCTGGTGACCTTAATTTTTCCTGGACCATTTCATTAATAAAACATGAGGAACAGAACTGTGCGGATGATTCCTTCCTATCCGATCAAAAGAAAAGTAGGGATATATGTTGATAGTTACCTTAACTTCTTTTTTTTTTCAGAGGACAGGACAGGATGCATAATTAGTGGCAGGAAACTAATGGCAGCATAAAGCCAGGCATCATTTCAGCACCAGGCGGGTTGGGAAGATGGTGTGCAACGACTTTTTGGTAGTTGAAAGGAAACACTTGTGACAGTGTGTGCGTCCTGTCACTGTGTGCCTCTGAGTGATAATGCGCCCTGGCTACTTTGCCACAGGGATGTCCCTTTGGCTGACTGGCAGGCGCGCATGACTTTCACCTGGGAGGTTGTGGGATTGAATCCCACCCGGGCCCTCTGTCTGTCCTGCCACACACTGATATATAAGATAGTACGTCTAGTGATTAACTATTGCCAATAGAATATAGAAAGTTTTGCAGAAATTATGCAGAAGTTTGCTTTCATCATCTCCCCCGAATGTCTTGTGAGGTTCCCTTTTTTCAGGTTAGCTCCACCAGACTCTCTTTTGTTTCTAAAACATTTTATTCGAAGGGACACCGCGTAGCTTTTGACAAAAATATCAGCCTAATGTTAATGATAATTGGTGATTTCTGGGGTCAATATACAGTGTTTGACACGTGTCTGCGCTTCAGAAACCAGACATTTTCATTTTACAGGAGCAGATCCATCTCTTTTTTGACCAGGGCCCTGCTTTGTGATAATTTTCCTCGAAAAAGTTTGTAATTTGTGTGTAAGTTTGTGTTTTTTATGTGATTTTTACATAGGACTTGTTGGACACTTGTTCTCACACACGCGGACATATGGCACTAACACACACAAAAA
>JAVQJG010089710.1:0-16597 GCA_036024015.1 Craterocephalus amniculus | reverse complement strand
GAAATAAATAAGGAAATATATAAGAAAAAGAATAAGTAAATATAAAGGGAAAAGAAGAAAACAATATAATTAGGTGAAAATAAATAGGGAAAAGGATAAAATAATATCTTTATTAGTTTGGTGTATATGTGTATACATTCCCTCATTTATTATCTTATTCTTTTCCTTATTTATTCTTTAGTGTGGCACTCCTATCATTCCATACATTTCCCAGTAATACTGCATGTTCTATTAAGTAAAAGCAACTTAGGCTACTGCTCAGATTTGTGGTGTTATGCTGACTATGGGGAAATTAAAAACACAGTTGTTAGGTAGGCCTACCATGTTTTTCTCATTAGAGGTTCGGAATTTTTGAGTTCCCAGTTTCAGTCGAACGCAGCATTAATACAACTGTAGTGTAGTGTGCGTTGCGTTGCCACTGGTGACGCGTCTCCATCAACCTTAGTCCCACCCATCCTCTTATTCTGCCTGTGATTGGCTGGCCGGAGTTACCCTTGCCGCTGTGTGGCTGTGGTAACTGTCTGTCCGCTAGCGAGGTATATTTAGCTGATTGCATTATTGGAATCGGATTTAGCCTGGAGTCTAGCTATACTGGGCTAATTGCATATTGCATGCGCTATTCCAGGCAAATAATATCTGTGCCGGTATTTAGTTGGCGAAACTAAAGTTGGTTGCAGTTTTGGTATTTCAGCAAATTCTGGATCGTCGGTAGAATTCGAAAACAAACGACTCCTGAAATGTCTTCAGGCGAAGACAGGGCCAAGGAAATTTTGAAAGGCTTTAAACTGTATCCTTTTCCTTCTGTTTGTTGGTGGTATTCTGCGATATTTTGACATGTTGTATTACGCTTACTGTGTTTGTTACTTGCTAGTATCTAGCATCATCCTGTAGCGGGACTACGGCTATAGAAACTTGTGACGGTCCCGTTAGCCGCTGTGGCTAACCAGCCACTGGACGTCAGCTCCGTTGCAGCTATTGGTCATTATTTAATGATGTGAAACAAAGATAATTCTGTCAATAAGAGGTGACAATCCGCCAGATAAAGAGTGGGATTTATGTTGTGTCTGTCTTGTTTGTAAAAGTAAAAATAAGCTTGTTATGGCAGCTACAGAAGGAAGAAACGATGTGATACCCCTGGAGGATAATGTCATTGAATCATCTGGTCCACGTTTGTTGTTTGTCAGGCTCACCTATAGTTCCTGGCTCAATAACGTTGTTAACACTGAGTGGCTGTCTGAAGGTTTGAATGTGTTATCACATCTTAAGAAAAGCTTATGCATTAATTGTAACAACTGCAAGATGGCTAATGTTATGATGATTAAAACCAGCTGATGCTGCTGGTCAGATTTGTGATATTATGGTTTGTATGGCTCAATTACAGACAAAGTCTGAAGTGGTTTTACCAGCATTTATTTTGTTGGTCATGGATTTTATGGAGAGTTTATCTGTTTAAGAGGTGGGTCCCAATAATATTTTAAGCATATCCAAAGAACACATGGTAACTACATATTAATAAAGTTGTTGTGCTCATGACAGTGCTTACACTCTAGCTGTCAAATAAAAGACAATCATTATGAAATAAGATATTTTTGTCAATCCAGCCCATATGTTTTCAAAGAAGTGTAAAATATAAACCACTGCTAGTGTATCCAGTTTATTCCATCTTCAAAAACAGCACCAGATCAGCTGATACATCCAGGTGTGGTATTATGAATGAAGTCACAAAGAATTTGAGATTAGTGTCATAAGGATTTCCAGAAAGGATTGATTTTCTTGTTCTGTGAAACCTGAAGTGTAAAATTTAAGTGGTGAAAGTATGGAAATGCTTCCTACTGCTTTATTTCCCACGTTGAAATGTCTCAGTAACAAAACACAGCAGATGTTCATTTCCTGGCCGCAAGCAAATCTTTGTGAGGTAGTCATGTATTAGTCCACATATTACCAGCAGTAGAGGAGGGTAGTCTACACTGCAGGGAAAATAAACAATGTGCTACATTTTTAAAAAAAGTAGTGAATGTCCAATGTGACACCAAACAGCACAAACTGCAGTTCAGAACCAGCAGAGTAACCCGGATCGAATACTGAGCCATGGTGTCTATGGATGATGCTAAAGCCCATTAATGCTGGCTTCAACTAGTGTTTAATTTGTCCCTAAAGGGCATCTGTAGAAACATTTGGAAAGTTAGCAGGGCCACCTCCCAAGTCAATAAATGACTAATTCATGTATTTGCAATGTATTTACATATTTTTAAACAGTGGATTATTTTTAGCTTTAGCCAACAGAGTAGTCTGAATGTTAAACACTGGAAAATTCAAAAGTAATATAAATCAGTTTAGGATATTTATTTTACTGCTTAACTGGCTGTTGGGCATCCATTTACAGCTTGGCACCAAAACCAATACAGTTTTTTGAGGCCCTGAGTTTTTTGGAATATAATATTCATTCAGTGCTTGTTTGGGGACTTTGGAAATGGAAGACACTATGCTGTTAGATCACATCAAAGAATAAAGACAAATACTTTAAATTTGTTTTCCCATATTTAGAATTCACTATCATAGTATTGTAATTTTATGGATTATGATAGTGAGCACAGTATTTTAGGGTATTGTGTGTTCTGACAGATTTCTGTGGACGTCCTCGTTTACAGACTTAACCTATATTGTCAGGTGTGAACTGCACATGTGGCTTATGAACTGGCTAACCTAGTGCATAATCATTAATGAGAAAATACAACTGTGTGGCCAGGATTATTGTGGAAGATATGATGGATAATGAATTTGATGAAGGAGATTAGATTTAGTTACACTTGAGGAGATTAAAGAAACCTTTCAACTCAGCACAGTATACCAGGAGGCCAAAGGATGAGGTGGGGGATGGTAGAGGTATTACATCCTGCTGTCAGTGGGATCTAACCCACGAGGCTTCCCGAAGGCAGGTGCAGTAACAGCAGATGTGGATTACGACAAGCGATGTTAGACGAGTTTTAATAGTTTGGTGGCTTGCCGGCGCTGTATTCTGAGACAGTGGATGGTGGCAGAGAAGAGGAATGACGGGCCTCACAGATGGTGTAATGTTTAGCATGTGACTGAATTTAGTTTTTCATATGGACACCAGAGATTTTTAGGATAATTCAAACCACATATATGTGAAAGGAGCCATAAGGTTGGTCAAACACTCCAGTGCAGCAGTAAACGCTCTGGAAGATTTACTGCTACCTTCACTTATTGTCTTAAATGAGCATCTGGAGATTTTACTCAAGACTGGTTGAGTCCGGATTACTGCCGCCGTGGAAATTTGGATTGTAACATTCCACCCGTTTGGACCATGCTGGACCAAAACATTTCAGCTGTGTGAAACTTTAATTTTAAGCCAATTTATGACCCATAAAACGCATAGCTTCATCACTGATGTCTGTGCACTGTTAATGTTTTGTTTTGTCAGATATGTGTGCAGCATCTCCATGCATCTCACAGTGACTAGTAGCTGGGTGTGACACAATCTGCAGCAAAGAATCTTCCAGAGAAGAGACTGTGGTTTAATGGGTCAGATTTTATTATGTGTGGTTGTGTAAAGTACTTATGAGTAATCAGTGCTTTTCCTGCAGCACACCACGGTCAGAATGCACCCAGTGTGAAGAATTGTGGAGGGGAATTAATACAAGCTAAGCTAACAGCAGCTCAAAACAAGGGCAGCAGCAGAGTGGATGTTAGATATACTGTGTATTTTTACACTGATTTAGCCTGACAGGTATTTACTTTGGTCTCTTAATGAATGTCTGCTTTCACATACAGTATAAAAAGCGACATGTATAAGCAATTATTCAGACAATTTTATTGTATTGTGTTAAGAGATCAACATATATTTGAGCGTATTCACAATAGCATGGAGAAGTTGGAAGGAAGCATCAGGATAGCAGAAAAAGAATTCAGCTGCAGCTTTCTCCTACATTCACACTCACTCAACCATCTAAATAGCAGCAGATGTTCCAGAATATTTAATGTTGTCCCACCTGCTGATGTTTGACAGATTTTACCAGGGGGCAGGGTGGGAAATCAAAGCAAAAACTCCCAGGTGAATCCTGTGGAAATTTGCATTGTGGAACATCTCCAGAATAGTTTAGAACTCCATTGTATGTGTGAATCAACTTCAGACAGTGTTAACAGGCGGTGGAGTCTCCATAGTGTCTTTATATTGGTGCGGAGGTTTTCTTCCTTCAAATAACCTGAGTAGGATTCTCATTTAGATTAAATATGCCATCACACAGTTGTTCAACTAAAAAATAGGAACTTCATTTGAAAAAAACAAAACAAACACAAAACTCAACTACATCCAAATGGAAAAGAAGAAAGAGCTGAACATGAAATGGAGTGGGATAAATGGATGGGGAAGCAATGATCTGACTGTGAGTAAAATCTGGATCTATATATAAACAGGGAAAGGAAACATGTAACCAAAAACAGGTTGTGGTGTTCATCAGTAGTGACCTGGGGTCCTGTACGTCAAAACATGACCTGCAATCATCCTTTGATTTGAATTGAACAGAAGAGGAAAAATGGTAGGAGGCATTCATCAGGAGTCAGCAAAAGGTGAGGGAGCTGCAATGAGCTGATGATGATATTTATTATGTCATCATTAACTTAGGTGTTCACAAAGTCAGGAATAGTACTTACAGCACAGGCAGAGAGCAAATAAAGTAAACAATGGGATTTTTATTGTTTTGTTTTCCTGTTTGTTTGTTATTACTTAACATCGTCTTGGTAGAAACTGGATGAATCTTCGAGATGCAGAGACGGGGAAAGTTCTGTGGCAGGGAACAGAGGACCTCTCTGTACCGGGAGTAGAACATGAAGGTACCTTCACACACCAAATCCAAAAAATAAACACACAAGTTTGAAACACTTGAAATCTGATCTTTTTATTTTGATAATTTAAAACTATAATGAATTTCAGCCGCTTGTTATATAATTCTTACCACACTTTTTTTTTAAAATCTGATTTGATTCAAGAGGCAAGGCAAGGCAAATTTATTTGTATAGCACATTTTCAGGTACAAGACAATTCAAAGGGCTTTATATAAAACATTAAAAGCATAAATGCAAAAAGCTGAATATAAATTGCATATTTTATCTGTTGTAGTTGAAGCTGTCTGTAGTGTTTTAAATACATATCTAAAAGTTTTGTGTTCCACAATTCCCCTCAACTGTTTAATGTTATTTGCTTCTTATGAAAACAGCTGAGTGATGGATTGATGTGGCTTTGAAGTTGTGATGCTGATACACTCGTGTCTTTGTGAAGGTTGCATACACTTTTTCTTGTTAAAATAACAGGAACAAAATTTGTTCTTAGCGGAGATTAGTTCAAACGTTTTCAAGTGAAAATATGGACAGGTTGGTTTAGATAGTTATGTGAATGTTTGGATTCATGCATGTATTTGGTCTTGTTTATTTTCTGTAAGTTATCTGAGATGAGAACAAATGAGAACTGATAGAAAAACTAAATTAACTAAATTAACCTTCATAGCTTCCATGAATATGTGATGTTGAACATCTGGATGATTTCTAACGATGAAAGTGTTACAGATTTCTCTTGTTTTAAATTGGTCTGGAAATGATGGGTGTTGTCGGTAGAATTAGGTCAATTCATAAGGGAGCTTTCAAAGCTCAAAGGCTAAACTGAACCTAAAAACAGTCCAGCTGGTTTTGATAAATCTGGTGCAGTTGATCAAATAACCTGCTACAAGTCTGAAATCAAAATCCTGCTGATACTCCCTCGGTATTGTCAAAGTTAATTGTGATTTTTCCCCATTTCCTCAGCTCGTGTTCCAAAGAAGATCCTAAAATGTAAAGCCGTGTCCAGAGAGCTGAACTTTTCTTCCTCTGAGAAACTGGAGAAGTTCAGGTTGGAGCAGAAAGTTTACTTCAAAGGACAGTGTCTAGAAGGTAATCTGCAAAAACACTCACCAACACGTGCAACTGCTGAAAATCCTGAACCTGAATGTGAGGTTGTGCTGCCCTTTGTGATGTCACACTACCTCACTCATCTACTCTTAGCTTACCTCATCTGATAGATACAACAAATACAAATAAACCTTGCATCTTTTTCTGTAAATGAAACTATAATCTCAGACCATTTTAGCATGTCTGGCATTGTGTTACTTTGATGGTAATGTACATACATCGTTAGACTGTGTATCCTGGGGCTCAGACTCATGGCAAAATGGACTAAAAACATCTGACTTTTGGCCAAAATACTGTGAAATCCTGATCCCTGTTAGAAGCTTAATGGGAAGCATACTGGTTTGTTCTTTCTGTGTGATGTTTCCAAGTTCTTTGTGTAAGTTTTTTCCCGGTTCTTCAACTTCCTCCCACAGTTCTAACCAGGGTTATTTAGTGATGCTAAATCAGTAGTCTGTGTGCGTGTGTACCTGTTTGTGTCTCTGTTGGTCCTGTGACGGACTAGCAGCCAATCATCTGTTACCTGATGACAGCTGGGATAGGTCCTGGCCCTTGTGACTCTGAGCATAAATAAAATAAAAAAAAGGAAAAGATCCATTCGCTTTTTTTGTTAAACATTCCTAAACAAGTCTTAGCTCAGATTGAGATCTGGACTGTTTGCTGGTCATGTTGGTAGGTCTTTCTTTAATGATGAGCTAAACTTCACCAAACTTTCTTTTGATTGTTACAATAACAAGTTTCCACCTGCCTATGTGCTGAAGAGGTGATTCCTTCACTTGACATCAGCCCCTTGTTACCAGCACTGCTTGTTCATTCCACCTGCACCAAACCAACACAGCATCCAGCTTCATCTCATCATCTGGTGCAGATTGGTCAACCAGTCTAAAACATCTTCTCTTCAGTCCACTGTAACCTCATTTCCTCTATTTGCATTTGGCTCTTGTGGATGGAAATTCTTTCCCTTTCAGCTGCTTTAATATATTTCACTCACAAAAGTTGACGCCTGTTTCCGTGTGTTTGTTTTCCCATTTCTTTTAATGTATGTTCTCTATTTTCTCCATGCTTTGACATCATCCTTGACCTGTTTGTTTCCCTTTTACAACCTTCATATTCTGATTGACCTACATATTAAACACAACAGACTGGGAACTGCCAACATTTCTTTTTTTAAGGCTGCAATCCTGTTGAATTCCCTGCTCGAAGACTTTATGATAATTTTCCACTGTTTCTATTGACGGCTCTCTTGTTGGAGCCATGGTTCCTGTGCAGCCCATTCAGTTCCACCTCTTCTTCTTCTTGATTATGACAATTTTATTGAGTTTATTTTTGGTTAATTTGGTTATTTGGCTGCAATATGCAGCTGTTGAATGAAGCCTTTCCTGACTATTACTTTAAAAAAGATTGTAACGATAATAACAAACCTTCCTCTCCACTATTATCCAGACATTTTCTTTAGGAGTCAGATATGTACAAAATGAAGTTACTGATATTTGGATAGTTGCATTTGACCGGATAGTTATGTCCAGTAATACATGCTACGAGTCAGTGTTGTAATGAGTATTATTGTATGATCTTCTCTGTATTTAGGTATCTGGTCACTGATGTTGGCGAGAGGAAACTCAGCAGTCAGCAGGAAATTTCTCCTCTTAGTCTGTGCAAACAGAACATAGAAACACTTAAAAACTTCTTTGAAAGAGAGATTATTGAAGAGTTGGAGTATCAGCTCCAGGTAGCTCCCCAGAAAGCATTGCGGATGTTTCCTGCATGTTTTTTTCCCTCTGTGTTTCTGTGTGTTCACAGCACCGTCCCCGGGGCCCTACAGGAAAGAGTATACAGGTGGTCCGGTGGGACAACACAAAGCCCACACCATGACAACATGTTTATGTTGCAGGTTTCCAGTAGACATGGGAGAAGGCTGTGAAACACTGTTTCAGTATCAGTAATGTGCACAAACACACTGCATAAGCCTGAGAGTGATTACATTTACGTTGCTGAGCTCTTTCTGTGTGTCTCTCTGTACAGAATGGTTCTTTGAGTTCGGTTTCGTCATCCCCAATTCCACCAACACATGGCAGTCTCTGATTGAAGCAGCTCCAGAGTCCCAAATGATGCCAGCCAATGTTTTAACGTGAGTCCCTCAATAACCTATCTGATTGTTTTTCTTCCTGTTCAGCTGCTTTTCTCTGTAATCATCATTCCAGGAACTTAGCAGAGCTGTAACGCTGCACGCATTTTGTTTTATGAGCTAAAACAACCTGTTTAAAACAACCCCAGTTTAAAAAAAGTTGTGACTCGTTGTGAAATATAAATTAAAACAAACTGCAATTATTTGCAAATCTGATAAAACCCGTATTTTATTCCCAAGAGAGCATGAACGACATATCAGATGCTATGACTGAGACATTTCACTGTTTCATGGAAAATATGATCTCTGGGAGGTTTGCTGGAGTTTTGAGTGAGGAATGTCTCTTTCTTGTCTGATGCAGGATTGTAGCTGCTCAAAAGCCCTGAGCCTCATTTATTAGCCGTGCATACATACAGAGGTATGTTTAAGGCGGGCATATGAGCATTCCCACGTAAAGTATGTGGTTTATAAACTTGTGCACTGGAAAATGTGTAAATTTAAAGGAACTATACCTGATATTATTTTAATCTTTCTAAGAAAAATGGTTTTCTACGTGGTATATATATGTGGTAAAAGTGGTAATTTCATTACAATTAATGACTCATTGATTGCGCATATGTACGAGTCCAGGGCATTTTAGTTAGCGAAAGCGGCTAGTTTTTAGCATTGGCGGGACGCTCTTTCTCTGCCGGGTTAATTTTTGGAACGTCCAGGCTCCGATCAGCCAGTAACAGCGTTCCCCTAGTGATCCGGAGTCAAATTATGAAAGTTAATCCCCTTAGCCAAGAAAAAGCGTCACACAAAAGCTAAAAAAAATAGCCGCTATCGCTAACTAAGCTAGTGAAATCGGGTATAGTGCCTTTAAGCCCCATTCTTTTCATTTATATGCACAAACCTAGTGATAGAACAGGGAACTGCATCATTGCTGTGTTGCAGTGATTGCAGCATTTGTCAGTCATTCTTTATTCTTTATTTTCAAAATAATAATTATTCAATTAGTAATCAAACGTGGGCTTTAAATGGTTTGACATGTTACAAAAGAAACGTGATAGATTGGTAAGGCCGAGCATTGTTGATCTAAAGTTAAACAGATACATGACATCATCTGAGCAAGTTATGTCAAATCAAGTTTCCCTCGTCTCTATAAATACGTTAAACCAGACAATGTTTATGCTGAAAATGCATAAAGGAGGAACTTCTCTTGGTTCTGTCCTCCAGCAGCTGATAAATTTCCTCTATCCTGTGCGTTTTAAAAGATTTAGATTTTTCTTCATTTTATTTCAATCGTTAAAAATGGGGCAATATAACAGATTCTTTTATTAAAAAATGACAAAACATGAAAAATATGTTGGATTTCTCAGCAGCTGATTCTTTACCACCGTGCGTACCACTGGCCTCTGCAAGGGTGATAGATCTGGATTATTTTGTACTTAGAACCTTTTCTAAATTTTGTTCATATGATGAAATTTTGCACTGTTTCTAAACTAGGGTGATAAATGAGGCCCCTGGGCATTTGTTGCCAGGTTTTTCACTTCATGATGCACCAAATGTTTTCTGATGGGGAAAGGTGGGGACTGCAGGCAGGCCAGATCAGTACCTAGACTTTTCTCCTGTGAAGCCATGCTGGATAGATGCGAATGGATGCAGTCTGAGGTTTAGAGTTGTCTTTCTGAAATATGCATGGGATTACGTCAAAGAGATGTATTAACAGGAGCATATGTTGCTCTAAGACCTCTGTGTACTTATCAGCATCGATGTTGCCGTCACAGGTGTGTTAACTGCCCATGCTACAGGCACTAATACAGCCTCATAGGATCTAACGTGCAGGTTTTTAAATCTCCACTAAAAATGGGGTCCATGCAGTTGTTCAAATCCTGCTTCATCCCAATCAGTCTTTAGTCGTGTCCTTGGATAAGACTCCTCCTCTTTGCCTCCAGTGTCGGCATCGCTGGTGTATGAATGTGTGTGAGTGTTAGGTGGTGGTAGGACTGGCTGGAGGCCACGTTTCTGCGCGAGCAGCTGTAGCTACACATGGGGTCAAATACCAGGATGAGAAAGTGGAGGGAGTGACTTATGGATTCAATGTAAAGCTCTTTGAGTGCTGTCAGAAAAAAGGTGTACCATAAACCTTGCCCATTGTTATTAATGACATGTAGGTTTTCTTCTCAATCATGTTGCTGATCTGATCTGTTGTGACTTCACTTAATTAGTTGTTAAAACTTATGTTTCTGAGTTTTAACAACTTTCTGAGTGTGTTTTATGCAGCATATTCAAAATGAGCTGAACTTTTCCATGAAATTGCAACATCTGATATGAAGGCTTTGTTGTATTGGGAAGAAAATATGGATTCATGAGATTTCTAAAACATAACATTATTTTTATTTATATTTACACCGTGTCACAACATTTTTGGAATTAGGGTTGAAAATCTTTTATGCACTAATCTCTTTTTTTGTTAATAATTTTGATCTGTCGGTCTTTTATATTCACATTATAATAAACATTATAGTCACATTATAATTGATTATAATGTTTTGATCAAAAACATATTCAATATGTAAACATAATATTCAATACACTAATAACTGAGATCTTGCAACTCTATGATTGTACAGACATACCAAGAAAGCGTTATTTGGAAGCATAAACAAACTGTAAAACTTATCATTGGGATGTTTGTTGATGTCAGTTTATCAACCTCCTGTTTTGTTATTTTTGAGTAGTATGTACTTTTTGCTTTCTTCTTCTTTTTTTTTTTTTTTACCTGTGAGGACATCACTGTGTTGATGTCTCTTTAAAAAAATTACTTGTTGGAGACCATTGTGGTTGTAGCTGGAACGAGATGTGGCTGAAAACGACAGCCTCAGCTGGACTCAGCAGCAGTTTTTCAGACTTTACTTTTATACCTGCAGTATTCTGTATGACTATGCCCATGTTGTAAACGTACAGCGTGGTTCTGCAGGTAGATCACATAAGCTGACGTTGATTTTTGTTTTTCCAGTGGTAATGTGATCATAGAAACCAAGTTCTTCGATGATGACCTCCATGTAAGTACTTCCAGGGTGCGGCTTTTCTACGTCTGACCTCTGACCCCTGACCTCTGACTCTACCTTCCAATAAATGCTGACATCCTGCCAAGGTCAATAACCCACCACGGTTAGTTATATTTGGAGCTGTCAACGACGTCCTGCTGACGTGGGATCAGCATGTTTGGGTTCAAACCCTTCAGTGGTGCCACAGTGAGTGAAACAAGCTTTGTGTTTCGGTCCCCTGATGAAAAACCTTGGAGAAGAGGAGTGAGGAAAAGAGAGAATTCTGTTGTTTCCAGGATCATCTTTCTACTGTTGATCTGAATTCGCCCCATGAAAATGTTTTTTTTTATTGTCTTTTTTATTTCTAAATTCTTCTCATTGTTAAATTTTGCATAGGGAGCATTAACTCAGGAACTGAGCATCAGAGGATACCTTGGATCCTCTTTCTTTGTGAGGCTTCACTCTCAAAGTGTCATCTCTTTAAAGAAGGGCTGAGGGAAGCTGAAACATAAAATGTTCCCAAATCATAACATAGGAGCTTTGATTATCGTTGTGAACCACCCGTCAACAGTTTGGACACTCCTGCCCTTTCATTTAGAAACAGGATGAAGGGTTTTGTCCAAACTGTTGACTGGCTCTGCAAGTAACACCGCAATGATTCTTTCAGCAACTGTCATTTAGAATATCTACATACATCACAGGGCTATACACTAAATCAATTTTAATAAGACTGTAGACAACTGTGGTTTTTGTTTTCTTTAATAGGTGTGTCCCATTTCAGAGGTTTCCTCCAGTACGTTTCTAAAAGAGCCTTTTGTACACATTTGAGAAACAATCAGCTCATTTGTGTTCTCCTCTTCCTCTGCCATCTCCCCGGATCCTTTGTACTGCTTAGTTTCTATTTGTAAAACAAAAACATAGTTCCAGTTATCATACGGCAAAGTGAGGATTGACAGATTTATGTAGACAAACTTCCATTATCCAGGCAGTCCTCCACTCACACAACACAACCGTTGTGTGAGTGGAGGACTGCCTGGATGTCTTGTTAGCGGTGGTCTCTGTGAGGCCAAGAACTGGAGCTGCTGAAGTTCCTGCAGTCCTTGAAAGGACAGAGCTTTCCAAGCAGCCCCTGAAGTGGGACACATTACAGCGACCGAAGCTTTGGTCGAGACTCTGTAAATCAGTCAGTGGAACAAACGCATTCCCAACCAGACCTTTGTTGCTCTCTGATGACCAGAACTAGTGTAGATCAGTGGTTTGCAGTGTAGAATCACAGAGAGCCAAGAGCCTGTTTTTATTGACAGCCAGTATGTTGTGTTCATGATGATCCTTTTGAAACGTAGTTTGTGGGACATTCACCAGCAGACAAAATGAGGTCTTACTACATGTATTTATGCTTTGTTACATGACCGTCAGAGGTTAGCTTCATTCCCATATTAAACTGAAGCAAGTCAGGTGTAGAAGAAGACATGCACCGTTTACCTGTAGTTCTCCTAATTCCAGTTTTATCCCAACCAGATGTTAATCCTGCAGCTTTGCTCTGTACATTTTGATTAGATCTGGACTTCCCATCCATTTCACTGTGTTCCTGTCAATTGTTTTTTTCTTAGCTGCTAACTGAACTCTGTAAAATAGACTTGTGTTTTAATATGACAGGAGTTGTGGATTAAAGTCATACAATATTGTAATAACATGATGTATGTGTCATTATTTTATCTTTTAGGGGAAGTTTGTTTTGAAATGACCCCACAAAAGCCTTTGTGGTGCAAAAATTGATTTTATTACAGTAAATTGCATACTTAATCCTGAAGTTTTTGATCCCACAAAAACTCAGAGCTGTGTGCTGTTGTGTCAGGGTTTGGTGGAATAAACCATAAGATGACTTTCTATCTTCTGAGGTCTATTCTTTGGTAGTTACTCAAGAAAAGATTATTAACAGCTGTGAGGGTATGCAGTTCTCAAACTACTGCAGATAAACAATAGTTATTGGATACAGTCTGATCATAGTGTTATGCTTAAAGTTGACCGAAAACGTCATAATAGTATGAAATAAAAAACCTTTTAAAATCAGAGGTTAAAAATTTAAAAGGTACACAAAAAAGGTAAAAACTCAAAATATATCACAGAATAATTACACCCTCTGCCCATTTATATATTTGTACTTATCACTGTGAATACAATTTGATAAACATCACTCAGTATTATTTTGAAGTGGGGGAATTATCTCCTTTTTTATTTTCAGAGCAGTTGGGACACCATGGCTGCTGCTCAGATACAGATACAAAACAAACCCTGAGTGTAGGCAGAATCCCATTGCAATGCAACCATGATTTCCTTTTTAATTTTTGTCATCACCTTCAACCTCATGGCCTATTCTAAAAAAATAAGAAAAACAACCGTAGTAAAAGATTGCAGGAGGGTTTTTATGTTTTGGGCCCCTCACTTTTCGGCCCATGATGGTAAAAGTAGCAATGACGTCTCTTCACCAGCAGGAAGCGGTAATGAGTGAAACCCGCGTAAGATCTGCCGAGAAAGGCCGACAAGATTAACTTCATATCCCAGCAGGCTGTGCGCTCCACGAGGAGAGGACCACTACTGTGTAGGACTGCCTTGTCTGTCGACCTTGAATTTTGTTAAGCAACATGGCGAGCAAGGAACCAAATGTAAGTTTTGTGACCTAAAATGATTTTCGTTGTTGTGTGACATGTTGCTCATTCATCTTTAACGTAACCGGGCAGCGGTGATGAGTTAATGGCTGCTCAATTAACCAGCTAATGGTTAGCGAAGAAGTTAGCATGATGCATCAGTGGCTTTGCTGGTAGCCTTCTTTAATGTGTTAAACTTCACTACCGGTAGCAGATAATAACTATGGCAGGGAAAACAGCAGCTTTACAAAGCTATACTTGCTCATCTTGACCTCGGTTATTACCCGATGTATTGTTTTAAGGACTCACCTTGACTGCAATGCACGTGAGAGAACCGCTAACCCCCTAGCTATCGTGTACTTATGGTCTTTGGTTTGGGAGAATTTGTAATCTATTCACTCCCCACATCTGAAAAATGAGTGTAATTAGCAGTGTTATTATATATGCAGTATGCGTAATGTCAGCAGGGAAGCCCATCACGGGCTTCATACCTGGGTGAGTCTTTGGTTTGGTGGGTCAGGATAGGGAACAAATGAGAAAATGCACCATTAGAACAGCCATTAAGGCATTTATATATGTTTTTAGTCTTACTTAATGTTTTTGATTGCAAAGCACTTTAGGCGGATCTGTTTTCTATGCTGCTGTGACTGTGAGTCCAGTGAAAAGATTAGTGCAGAACCAGATTGTCACCCTCAGACCCAGCAGACCAGTGCGCCCAGAAAATGTCATTAACAACAAAATAAAAATCAGAATTCATAACATTAGTTTAATAAATTCAGTCACTGGATTGGAAATGGATGGGAAATGAATGGATAAAATCTGATGGCGGTTGCCTGTCAGGGTTGGGGCAAGGGGAGATTCAAAGAATTGACTTTTGGTTACTCTTAAACCAATGCTACATTTTCATGGTCACTCTCCTTTTACAATAAAAATTGCAGCGCTTCCTCCAGCACCTGAGGGATCTGACAGGTCGGATGTCTTCATCTGGTGGGGGCAGGGGGGCAGGTATAGGGCTGAAACTTCTGCTTGGAGCTGGAGCTTTGGTATATGGGCTCAAAGAGGCCATGTATACAGGTAAACACACATTTTAATGGTTTAACAAAAACTTGCGACCCCGAATTACATCAAGTAGTACAGAAAATGAATGAATCATTGGAAAAAATTAAAAACACCTTTCAGTTAGAGGACTAACAGTATTTTTAAGACTCATACCAATATCATAGGATGCTGGTATGATGTTATAAGATACGGCCAGACCAATTTTACATTAAGCACCTAGAGTTAACTACTGTTTTTATGAGGTCATAAAGGTTTTTAGGCTTTTAGAAAGTCTTACATCAACATGAATCAGTTACATGTTCAGTTATTATTACCAAAATGTTATATATCTATTTTTGTCTGTGTGTACACGAATATTTAATCTTACACAAATATTTTTTATCTTACATTCTGTGTGTTTGTGTATGACCAGTGGAGGGTGGCCAAAGAGCCATTATCTTCAACAGGGTTGGAGGGATGCAGATGGACACTATTCTGGCTGAGGGTCTTCATTTCAGGTAAATTCAGCAGAGGCTTTTATTATCTCATAAGAAGAATGATGATCTTTAGACTATCAGAGGTTCTATTAGATAAAACATCTGAGATGTAATTTTTAAGTGGTTACATATGCAAGTTCTTATTATAATAATATATATCACTATATTTGAATATAGTATGTTTCATTATACATTTGAAAGCATTTTGCAACATAATGACCATAGAATACACAAAAAGTTAGGGATATTTCCCTTTTTGTAAAATGTCAGAATGAATCTTAAATGCACTACAATCTTTATTTGTGAACTTAATTTCACCATCTTTTAGCTTTGTAAATGAACACATACAACAGTTTAATGTTCAAGTACTCATTGTATAAAATGGAATTCTAAACAACAACAAAAATCCTGATAGTTGTCTGAACCATGAATCGCTCACTAAATGTCCTCTTTCTCACACTGTCCACATTTACACGTCATTAGAGGAAGACCACACCTAACACATGACGAGTCATTGAGACATTGTCAATTTTCATACTGTGGTATACCCAGCCCTGGTCTTCTGTAATTTTTACTCAAAAGCTGAATAATCCAAACTTTTTGTGGGTAGTGTATAAGGCAAGGTCAGTTTATTCATATAGTGCAGTTTGGATATTATACGCAATGCAAAATGTAATCATTTATTAAATAAATTCTTTAATCTTGAAATGGGTTTTAAGCTTTTGACATCTCAATGGGCTGTAGCCTTCTATGTCATATCCACAGGCTGCATTTCCTTAGAAAAGTGCACGGCCCTCTTCTGTTGGGATACACTGAGTAATTGAACTTATTGACTGATGCATCAATAAGCAAACAATGATATTCTGAAAATATACTTAGATATAGGGCTGCTGCAAACCATTCTTTAGAATTGGGTTTATTATTACGACCAGAAAAGGTTACAACTAGGGCTGTCCCGATCCGATACCAGTATCGGGTATCGGTGCAGATACCAACAAAAAAACACAGATCGGAAAGTATCGGCCTGCATTGAAATATGCCGATACTATTGCCGATACCAGGTGATCAGCATTTTCTATCCAGCCCTTTTACCTCAGCACCCTTTACGAGATCGCCCTAGTACATTTTCCACTGGGTTTACTCAGGTTGTTTTTTCCTAAAACAGAAATGTGCTGTGTGTTACACAGATGCTGTGTCCCAAATCGCATACTTCCATACTTAATACTCAAAATTTTGAGTATACTACATCAAAATGAAAAAAAGTATGCATAGTACGTGAAAAATGAGTATGCAAAAGTACCCGGA
>JAVQJG010089698.1:0-17496 GCA_036024015.1 Craterocephalus amniculus | reverse complement strand
TTTTGCAGATTTGGCAGTACTATGAGGGGAAAAATCGGTATCGGCAAAAATCGGTATCGGTTGGTCAGATTTCTTAAAGATCGGTGATCGGCCGGAAAACTGCAATCGGTGCACCCCTACTTCTAGGAGAAGAGACGGTGCATTGTATTTGTCTCAGAATGTTGTATGAAACTATTAAAAAAATAGAAAAATGTGAGAGAATTATGAGAACTCTGTTTTAGTGATAATTTAAAAAAAAAAAACAATCATTTTGACATGATTTCTTACAAACAAGGTCCTCCACTACGGGGCAGTGCTGAACTCAGAGTTCACTGTTTATGGTAACGTAAACAGCGCTTCCCGTCTGAAGGAAACGGGCTCAAAGCGAGTTAAGATGAATTAGATAAGATAGATAAGCCAACTGTTGCTTCCCCACAGAAACCTATCAGCACACATTTCACATATTTGTTTCGCGTATTTAGTTTTCTGTGTTAACCGTATAACTTGGCTCTGACATGTTTCCGGTGTCCAGTGTCCCTGCAGGCTGCGGCATGGAGCGCTCCGGCAGCATCCAGCTGGACATCCCGGACTTCAGCAACTCGGTCCTCTCCCACCTGAACCAGCTCCGGGTCCAGGGCCGCCTCTGCGACATCGTGGTCAACGTCCAGGGCCAGAGCTTCCGCGCGCACAAGGTGGTCCTCGCCGCCAGCTCGCCGTACTTCCGCGACCACATGTCCCTGGGCCAGATGAGCACGGTGTCGCTGACGGTCATCCGCAACCCGTCGGTGTTCGAGCAGCTGCTGTCCTTCTGCTACACCGGCCGCCTCTGCCTGCAGCTGGCCGACATCATCAGCTACCTGACGGCCGCCAGCTTCCTGCAGATGCAGCACATCATCGACCGCTGCACGCAGATCCTGGAGGGCATCCACCTGAAGATCAGCCTGGCCGACCTGGACGAGGACGCCAGGGAGGAGGAGCTGGGGCGGGGCTCCAGGGCCGGCCGGACCCTGGAAGCCGTGGTGAGAGGGGCGGCTCATCACGGCGGTTTGCGGCTGCTGGGCCCGCGGGGCGGCGCCGAGGCCTGCGAGGCGGTGAGCCCGGCGGAGGAGCCGCTCAGCCCGCCGCCCACGGTGGAGCACAGCGGGCTGGAGGGGTCCGGAGCCACAAGCAGCAGAGCGGGGAAGGAGCCCATCCTCCGCATCAACCGGGCCGGGCAGTGGTACGTGGAGACGAGCAACGAGCCGGAGCGCAGCGTCAGCGCCGAGGAGGGCGGCGGGGTGGACGGCGTCCGCATCAAGACGGAGCGGATGGAGGAGTGGATCGGCGACGGCGAGCAGACGGAAGGGGGTCCGGTGGAGGAGGGGGCCACGGTGATGATCGACACGTCGGGGCGCAGCACGCTGGTGACGGGGCCGCTGGGGACCCGCAGCGTCCAGCCGTCGTCCAGCTTCAGCGAGACGGACAGGTGAGTGTGGACGATGACGCCGGCGGAGACGGCGGCGACCGCACACGCCTGATGATGTCTGTGTGTCAGGTTCAGCCCCACCGGCAGCGTGGTCATCCTCACGGAGCGCCAGAGGGCCAAGAGCGAGTCCCCGAGCCGGGCGGACGAGCTGCGGCAGCCCAGCTCACAGGTACCGACGCCTCATTGGTCCATTACCAGTTTGTGTTAAATAAACCAGTAAAGCCGCCACTTTACTGCTGCCTGAGCTCTATCACTTCCATCATCACCAGTGTCTCAGGACCAGTAGCCTGTAACCGTGTGATGCATAGCGCCCCCTTCAGGTGGCCTAGGGAAGCTTTGCAGACATTTCTATCCCAATGAAGGTTTTCTTGCACAAAAAGGTTTGCTGAGAAACTCAACCGGTAAAAGTTGAGTTGCAGTGTGATTGGAGTTTCAGACTTTGTGGTGTTTTCAGTCGTTTGAGACAGATTTTTACACTACTTACCTTATCCACTCGCAACTAATGCAGGTTCAGGTTGGAGACGGTTAAAATTTCAAATTAATGTCCCAGATGTTGATTCAAACATCTTTAACTGGGACATCAAACTTTAAATATATCTAACTATACATAAAATGTCTCAAATGTTTGTCTAAAATATTCAACAAAAGGAAGAAATTTTCTCATTTAAGATAAAAATTTTAATTTTATATCAATTGATTTTGAAGTTTCATCCATACGTCCAGTTTTCTTCAAGTTTTTGCGCTCCTTCACAAAATGAAATCCAAATCAATGTTTCCATCCATGATCATTTTATATGGAGGTGAAGGAGTCAGTTTGTTTAAGAACAGCTGGTTGCGCCAATGCTCCTGTTCAGATTTTATTTGATCTATTTATTCATTTCGATGTAGTTTATTCAGAGCTTCTATCTGGTAAATCCAGCATGATGATCCACGATAACACCGTTATTTATTACCTCTGCATCTGGTCGCTAAGAGACCCCAGAAATGATGATGAAGCCTCTTCCTGTCCAACTTTCCACCAATCAGAGAGCTTAGATTGAGCGCAACGTCCAACCAGGAGTAGCCGAAGATCAACCAATGAGCAGAAATTTCTAGAAGAACCTCCTGGTCCTCCATGGCTGGAATAAAGCCCAAAAGCTGGGCTGGTTTAGTGAGGACAGGGGGGAGATAGTAGCAGGAATAACTGGAAATAAGGAAAAAGACTAAATATGGAAATAGTTTCTACTGTGTGTTTCAGAGCCAATAAGGTTTACATTAGAGGCGTCCCACAGGGATCTGTTTTCGGCCCACTGCTTTTTCCTTTAATATGAATATATTCCTGATATATTCCTGTGTGACCCTAAACTGGATTGAGTTGTGCTGAAAATGAATCAATATTCCAGATGTGATGCATCAGTTTTATAATCAATATTATTTATTGAGAGAATTATGCTGGGATGAGAAAAGTCCTGGAGTTTTTAGGTTGGGGGTTGCACTTTTGATCTGGCTGTCGCTGTTAGGGATAAATTCCTTTATGCAATCATTTGATACAGTCATTTTACATCATTTTAGCCTCATAATCTGACACATGAAGCTGTCCTGGAAACATCATGTTGCCATGGTGACTGGGATTAAAAGGGTTGAGGTTTTATTGTAGTTTTTACATTAAAAACAGGCGGACCTCATAAAGCATCAAAAACGTGTTATGACTTTATTCCAAACATTATAAGGTTGTAGGACCATTATTTTTCCTCTTTTCTACCCAGTGGTCAACCTTTGGCTGCTCCTGGTTGGACAGTACCCTCAAGTTAAGCTCTCTGATTGGTGGAAATTTGAGCAGGAAGTTTTTAAGTGTTTCCTGCTCTGACACATGAATGAAATCCACTCAGTTCCTCCCATTTGTCCTGGTTCTGGAGGAAAAAGTGAGTGTGATAAACATAAAAGATGTTTTGCTTGTCGTATCTTTGGACAACAGCTCATTTTAAGGTGAGGACATTAAAAGTCCACCTGTAACCAGCTGCTGTGCTAACGTCTGGTCCCATCCACCAGGGCGAGGAGAACGCTACCTTTGACATGGGCGGCTACGAGGAGTACCTGAGGGAGCAGGTAGGAGACCGCTGGTTCCGCTACAACCCCCGGCTCACCTGCATCTACTGCTGCAAGTCCTTCAACCAGAAGGGCAGCCTGGACCGCCACATGCGCCTGCACATGGGCATCACGCCGTTCGTCTGCCGCATCTGTGGGAAGAAGTACACTCGCAAGGACCAGCTGGAGTACCACATCCGCAAGCACACCGGCAACAAGCCCTTCCACTGCCACGTCTGCGGGAAGAGCTTCCCCTTCCAGGCCATCCTCAACCAACACTTCCGCAAGAACCACCCAGGCTGCGCCCCCCAGGAGGCCCACAGCGCCTCCCCCGAGACCACCACCGCCTCCGTCACGTCGCGGGGAGGGCCGAGCGACGAGGCCTCCCCGAGCCAGGACGAGCCCGAGGGCGGAGGCGGCGGCGGAGGCCAGTACGGCGAGGGTCCGCAAGCATCGGTCTCCACCACAGGGCCCGACTGACCTCCGGCAGGAGGAGGGTAGGGTTGAGGTCCGGGTGGAGGGCGGCAGACCCCCCGAGGGCCAGTCTCATCCTGTTGTACCAGAAACTAAGAGGAATCTGAACCTCCTGAAGTCAACGGACACCTCAGAGTCCAAACTGAGATTTCTCCGCTTTAAACCGCATCTACCTTCACTAACCAAACAACAGATTTAAGCTAAAATGAAGAAGCGCCACACACTCCAACAACCTCATCCACCACACCGTTCAGTGGTTCTCCTTTATGTTCAGAGTTCTACTTTTATATTTACAGGTTCACATCGCAGCAGTCCGTCTGGCGGAGACGTTGCCAAACTACTCAGTGCCAGTTTAACACTTCAAATCCTTTTTATTTGCCTTGAGACAATCTAGAGCTTAACAATAACCACAATGACCTTCAGGCCTGTTTAAGTGCCACAATGAAGGTTTTCTTGCACAAAAAGGTTTGCTGAGAAACTCAACCGGTAAAAGTTGAGTTGCAGTGTGATTGGAGTTTCAGACTTTGTGGTGTTTTCAGTCGTTTTGAGACAGATTTTTACACTACTTACCTTATCCACTCGCAACTCATGCAGGTTCAGGTTGGAGACGGTTAAAATATAAAAAATTTAAGTCCAAGATGTTGATTCAAACATCTTTAACTGAGACATAAAACTTTAAATATATCTAACTATACATAAAATGTCTCAAATGTTTGTCTAAAATATTCAACAAAAGGAACAAATTTTCTCATCTAAGATAAAAATTTAAAATTTATATCAATTGATTTTGAAGTTTCATCCATATGTCCAGTTTTCTTCAAGTTTTTGGGCTCCTTGACAAAATGAAATGTTTCCATCAATAATTATTTTAAATGGAGGTGAAGGAGTCAGTTTGTTCATTGTGCCAATGCTACAGTTCGGATTTTATTCTATCTATTCATTTAGATTTTTTTTCAGACTGTTTTTCATCCATTAGAGAAAAAAACATTTATCAGGGAGATCATAACAGAGGGAAACTGATAGTAAATGTTCATAAAGAAAAAAAATTATTTGCTCCTTGACATAAAAATATTTATTTAATTCATTTTAATAACTGAAATAGTGACATTGTACGTGCATTTTATCTTATTAGCAGTTTAAAACGGGATATTTGAGGACATCAGTTTCAGCCGAACACCAATCACACTGGTTCAGTTAACTTGACTGTTAAACTTTTTTCATGAGTATTGTGGCAGTTAAGCTTTTTAAGGATCTTGTAGATTAGACTGACCAAACGGACTCACAGCTGGACGGCGTCCAGCCTCAGATAAGCTACACAGCTCAGTTACCTCTCATCACTACGCAATACAGCTGCTGCACAGCACACCGCCACCAGGGGGCGCTCTGACCCACTCACACAGAGATCTCCGTCAGTCTTCTCAGATATTTTTTATAAACAAGTCTTTTTATTTTGTGTTTTTTTTTTTTTTTTTTTGTTACGTTTTTCACGTACAGTTTCTTACTCAAACGAGTGTGATGGAAAAGAAAAGCTTAAGGAAGACGAAGCAGAGTCCGACCCGATCAGAAATCCCCGTCACAGCTAATGATGCATCACATCTGCTGCACTACAAACGTCTCTTAGCTTGGGACTGAAGCTACATAATAAATAACAGAAAATTGTTATTTATGCCACTACTTCATAAAAGCAACAGGCTAAATATTGTGAAGGTTTGGGGAGTTTGCAAAAAGGACTGTCCACCTTTCCCAGACACTTACTTTCACCTGGAAGTTTTTATAATGTTATGCTCATTAGGCTCAAATATCACCACTACTTAAACATTTTTACTCCCGTTATGTAACAATGTAATTTTAAACAATAATCTGGCCGTTATACTTTCCAAATGTCAGGATGTCACTGAGGAAAATTGATTTAGTGTAAAGCTATAATGAGGATTTAAAACTTATAGTGACCTGATATTATTCAACTGGCTGTTCAGTGGACGGATATGACATTAAAGAACCTAAGAGTATTACATTTTAAAGAACGCAAAGTACAACACGCATAGTTGTCTGCAAAATGATCCATCCCCTTATATTAAAGAAAAGGTAAAATTATTAATAGTTATTCAAATAACTGGAGACTGAAAAAGTTAATAAATATACATTTGCTAAATTATAATTTAGTGAAATAAGACATTGTTAATGATTAGTTTGATTTGAAAAACTAATTAAAAAAACAAAAAACAACAGGGTTCTGGACCAATAAGAGCACTTTGCTGATGAGTGGGCCAGATTACCTGTGGACAGGTGTAGAAGTCTGATGGAGAGTTCCAGAAAACACCTGGATGCTGTGATGGCCTTAAAGGATTGTTCAGCCAAATATTATAAGTGACCGAACATATATTAATTTCTCTTTTTTGTTTTTTTGCGTGTTTTTAAAATTATTTCAATTGGAACACAAAAAGTAATTTTTATTTGTCATTACTTTTTGTAAATTTTAGTTTATTTTTCCTTCTTTAATGGAAGGGATTATATAATTTTGCAGATGCTTTAGTTTTAAAACATCAGTGTATAAAAGAACAGAACAAAGTCTAACCAGATAGTTTGGAAATAGAGATAATGGAAAAGTATTTATTAGATGGTATTTCCTTCACATATTGCAGGTTACCTTATATTGTTAATAAAAAAAATTAAGGTAAAATAAAAATACTTTCTACAATTAGCATGTATTCCACTTTTCTCCTTGAACGATGCTAAAAAGAGAGATTTTGTACCCTTGCAGTGGATATGTCTAAGCAGACAGTAGGGTACAGAAGAAATGGTGGTTGGCATAAATAATTATTTTGAACACAGCTAAGTAAATAAACAGAGCGTTTGTTAAACAGAGTGTTTGCAGGAGAGATGGTGCTTCATTGCTGTGGGGGCGATCTGGGTTTTACACTGATACCAGGCCAAGAAGCCGGACCCTGTCAGACCAGATGGATGTAGTAGCCAGGCCATGGAGCTGGACTTTGGAGAAAAAAAAATAAATCAAACAAACAAACAAAACCTCCAAAGGTTGAAGTTCACCTGTTGGATGGCGGGAGCAGGTCGGACAACCTGGCAACCAAAGGACAAACGGCGTGGCCATGTAGGCCCCTCAGAAACGCCACATTACTTCAGCACTTAACAGCAGGAGAGACGGGGTCGACAATGTTTTATAAAAACAGAACAATGACAAATCTACATATATTACCAGATATTTAAACTACTAAGATTTGGGGGAATTTCTTCTTTTTTTTTTTTTTTTTTGGCATGTGAAAAACATAAATGGTTGAGGAGTGGATGGAGGATGGGCAGGTAGCACACGGGATCGGCTGTTACTGTTTTCTACAGGACTGTGAATCAGATTCTCAGTGGACCGTAAATGTTTTTATGCAAGTGAAGGCAGCGGCTCTGTCCTCGCTCCAAGTGACTCGAATATTTCCTCTCAGATCCCACTGCAAGAGCCGCCGCTACACTCATACTTCAGGCTTAACCAGGATCTATCAGGTATACAGACTCTCTTCTTTTATTCAGTCAAGTGGATGTTTTTCTTTCCCTACGTAGCAGAACGTTAACGGTAAACCTCAGTGCAGTTTGCACGCTGCAGAAATAACACTCGCCTGTAAATAAACAAGCTGCAGGTTACAAAAAAAATCTCTGAGTGACAACAGAGGATGACAAAAAATAACACACAAACCAGGGCTGGGCAATATCGAACAAAAATTTGTAATCCTCTAAGACCTCTAAAAGTGTACTGCAGCCACGGTAAAAGTGGGTTTCAGACTGACCCCGGCCTGTTTTGGAAAGGTCACGTATAATGTAATCTCAGCCTGCACCTTGCATATAGTTTTTGTACACGACACGTTGTTGTTAAGTATTGCACACATATCACAGTATCGTATACATTTTCACCTCCACCTGACTGAACCTGTGTGTTTTTGGACTGAAAAGTGACTTTTAACTGAAATTTTTACGAAACTTGGAAGTAATTGAAAACTTTCTGGAAGCGAATTTTTATTTTATTTTAATAGAATAAGTAAATCAGCTTCTGGTGCAACATAAATAATCCAGAACCAGCTTTGGGCCGGTTTAAACTGGTAACAACTGGACCGTAAGCCCTGTTTCAACCAAACGGGTCAGTGCTGTTTTTTTTTCTTCTTCTTCTTACATTTCCACAAACTAAAACTAGGAAGGACACAGAACATCCCACCCGAACTGTCCCGTTTTTATGGCTCCTCAACTAAGAGTCCCAATCATAAAGGGCGGAGCTTGACGCACAGCAATCCACTGATTGGTTGAGAGAATCGCTTCCTGTTAGAGGCAACAGCGCTGTATAAATGTTTTTTTTCTTGTTTGAAGCTACATCCCAGTAAGAGAAAATACAAACTGCTGGATGTGAACCAGTCTCCTCTTTTTCTGTCACGTTCCTCTTCATTTTAATTCAAGGAACGCATTACCCTGCTACCACGCGACTTTATTATGTAGTTGATGCATCTAAGCCGCCGACCGGGTAAAGGCAGCAGAAATAAGGTTTTACCGAACCAAACCGTCCAGAAAAGACACGAAAAAACATGAAATTCTGAGTCGACATCTGATTTGATGTAATAAATTTACCCCTCTAGTGGAATATATGCGCCCGCATAAAGCCACTGAAAATGTCGTAGTACATATGCCAGACCTGTAAGTGGCGCTGTAACACGTTTTCAAATTTATTCACACCTGTTTGTTGAAAAAAAAAACACAGATTCTGTGTTGAGGAAACACACAAACTATAAAAAGATTCGATACACCTTATCTCGTCTCTATGTTGCCTAATTTCAAGCCAATCCTTCGAAATTACCAAGACGACAACGTAAACTTTGAGCTGGATATTTTTTAACTGCACCATTGAAGCTGATTTCACTCCGTAAGACTTGAAGCTGAAAGTATAAAACTAGCGGGAAATCGTTGATTTATTCTTTTGTCACATCTATAAAATTTGGTTTGTTTTATACACATCCAAGTAATTAAATATTTGTGCATTTCAGAAATTGAAGGGATATACACAGTTATGTTAGCTAAGCTAAAGCTAATTCAGTCGGGTTTCAGAGTTTATGTAACTTTTATGAAGCATCACTTCAAAACGTCTGAGTTTATATCGCTATTACACAAGCGATATAAGTGAATACCTCACTTACCCTGCAGTCAAAAAGGTTAGGCTAGCAAGTGTCGTTAGCTTCACAGAGGCTAGTGCAGCTGAAAGTTGGATGGTGACTGAAAATGAGCAGCTTCAAGCATCTTTAGTATGTTTTCTATGGGGAAAAAAATCCTGTTAATTGTGTCTCAGTCTTTTTGTGTTCCAAAATGATGCACAAAATTAATAATAATTTGTTTTGACAAATGTTGCCCAGCCTTTAACACAAGAACCCGAACACAGTTCGACAGATTTTTTTTTTGCTCACAAATGAGTTTCAAAGATTTGTTGCAGTTTCACCGATGGCCGAATCAGCCTTCTTCTTTTCTGTTTGACGTTTTCATGAGTGTCATTGTCTTTTCGGCACTGAGGTGTAAACGTTTGCAACACATCATTTCAAACCAGTTCCAGACGGAAACAAAAAACCGGTCTGGTCCTCCTCCAGGAATCTACACGGGGGGAAAGTTGGATTAGAGCTGCTTTCATGAATCTTTACATCCCACTGCAAAAAGAAATTATTACTCCTGGTGTCCGATTTTATCACTTATAAGGCCTTTTTACCCCTCTACCTTCCCCTTGCTTCTTAAAACGAAGACACAAGGGGGAGGGCTGAAAGTTAACCCCGACAAGCACTTTGAATTGTCTTGAACCTGAAAAGTGCTATATAAATAAACTTGCCTTACAAAATAGGACCCCCCTTCGACAGTCGCACATTTCATCAGTTTTTATGAGCTGTTGCCGTAAATCTGTAAAAATCCTTCCGTCTTCAGCTGTGGTGATTTCTGCGTGGGCTACTGGCATCTTGTCCTACGTTTCCAGGCTAACGTTAATGTTACATCCGAAGTGTGCATATTACTACGGTATTGTTTCTTCCCCATGAAGCCTCAATGTCCTGAAGAGCAGCAGAAGGTTGCTGAAGCTTTTACAGACGAAGTTATTTCTATAGATTACGAGGGCAGCCTTCTGCAGATCATGAAGAAAATTACTATTTTACATTTTAACAGTGTTAAACAAGACAACACAGCAGTTGTCATGCATTTAAAATGATATTTATTGAGAAAATACTGTACTCTGTTGCAGCTGTCTTGCTGGGGATTCGCTTGGCATTCTGGGATTTTTCATTCCCACTCATTTGAAGTGAGCTACTGAAAAATCTGCGTTTGAAGGGGTACACAAGACTACCGCTTACCCCTACCCCTCGGTCCTAATGGGAATTGGAACAACCTACTTCTAAACGTGCTAAGCGGAGGGGTGAAATAGGATTGGGTTTGTTTCAGTCCTAGATGTATTCATACGCTACGATAATGAGTTCAGATCGCTTCTGTTAAAAAATGCATGAATGTCTGATGACATGAATGCTTACAGGCTGGAAACACGGCATCCCCACCGCAGTTTGTGAAAACTTTCGTACGATCTGATGCGAATGATCTCAGATTATGGATTGAAATAATTAAGTTTTACTACCTTACTTAAATTTTCTGCAAGTTCTGCTCAAAATCCAACTTTCCCTCCTCAACAATCCCTCATTTCACTTAATTTATGCTTTGATTTTAAAACTGTGAAAAACAGCCAAACCTCATCATCAACATCATCATCATCTGGGCTTTGTTGTGTTGTCGGGCCAGTCAAGGCTCCGGTTCGTCTCCATTTAACTCTGTTTGCTTTATTACAAAAACGCCAAACTTTGTTTTGTGTTTCTTCGGCTTCAGTGTAAAACTACTTGCTTTTAATTTTTTACTTTTTACTGTGTGAATCCAATGTTTAGTATAAAGAATATTCAATAATGTTGACCGCAACATGCCTAATTATAAATCAAATAATTTACACATATTTGCTTAATGAGATTACTCTTAACTGTTGATTCCTCAAAGTATATCCTAATATATCGAAGCAGAGAATGATTGAGAGAAAAAATGGAGTTTAGTCAGTTACCTTTTAATACTGTACATTTTTTTAAAGGAGGTACTTAACAAGCTCTGTAGATGAACCTGAAAGGTTTTATGTGAAGATCTTTTTTGTTGCATGTCTTGATAAATCATGTCGATGGAGGGGTGTGGAGGGCGTGAGGCCAAAGGTCGATTAGTTTAGAAAAATGTGAAGAAGCTTCTTTCACTATGACCACTAGATCACTTACAGGTCACATCTCCTTCAAAGGAAATAAAGCACTTTAAGTGTCGAACAGCAGCGACTCGCCTTTCTTTAAAGGTCATTGCATTTGTACTGATGGATACTGTCTTTGCATGGTTAGACGACACCTGGTATCACTTCTAAAGGAATATGTACTTGTATGCCTACCCAGCGAGGAGAAGAGAGGGGGTTGTGTTAAAGGACTTTAACAAAATTATAAAGTTATTTAACCCAAACCAAGTAGTTCAATGTTTAAACCTGATCGTGTGGTTTTAAATGCATAAACCTAACCACTATATATTTAAAGGGATACTGTGTAACTTTTGCCAATAGGGGTCCTAAACCTGCAATTTACCCCCAAAATTCATTTTTTGACCCAAATATCAGCCTATTGTGAGTATTAATGGATGATTTCTGGAGTAATTAACAGCGACTGATGCATGTCGGCACCCCGAAAGGGGTTCCCTCTTCTGAAAACAGACATTGTAACTTTGCATGAGTGGATCCATCTCTCATGGATCATGGGACCTGCGGTTTTGCTGTACAGCTATAAAACACAGTGGGCTGTGCTTCATACTACTTTTTCCTTGAAAGTTTGTCAAATCTGAACAACGTAAAAGGATGAACATGGTGCATGAGGAGCCCAGAAATTTTGCAACAATGTCATGTGCCCTCTGGGAGTTTCAGGTTTAGCCCCCTAGTGGCCAAAATTTACACTGTATATCTTTAATCTTTCAACTTAATCAGATGTTTTGAATGCAAAAATGGGTTTTATTATCTAAACTTAACCTGTGGTTTTGTCGTGCCTAAATATAACCGCAGAGCTTTAGCCACAGAAGTTTAAAAACCTTAATATAAACAAGCATTTATACGGTCTACACTAAACCATGTGTATTAATATCTGGAGCAAAGCAACTATAATTTATGCCTAAACTTGATCATGTGTCTTTTTATGCAAAAATCTAACCAAAAATAAAGAGTTTTCATTCCTAAATATAATCACAGAATTTTAAAGGGGGGGACCAAAGTTTTTAAAACTCTTTAAGGAATAAGCCAAACATTCGGGATTAATTTCTATACCCAATAAATTAATTTTTTATGCCTAAACATAAATGTTTAAGTTAGGTTTTAATTCATAAACTTACCCACTTCTATGTTTCCCTCCATCGATTAACCAAGTATTTTGACTCTGATCCGAAGTATTAAATGCCTAAACACAATCTAGTAATTTTATTTCACAAACTTAACCATCGGTTTCTATGCCTAAACATCACCACATTGTTCCACCCGCCAAATCTTTAATTCCTAAATATTACCATGTAGTTTTCGAAGGACTAACAAAACGAACAAAACTATAAATTTCAGCATCCCAACCAAACCAAATAATTTAAATACATAACCTTTAGCAAATAATGAGCCTAAGTGAAAATGACATCTTAAACATCTAATGATTTTTTATTTTTTAGCTTTTTAAGTTCTGGTAATTATGCTTTGTAGTAAAAACAGGATGGAAACAACTGAAATTATTAGCTTTTTACATACAGTATTTAAACTATTCCCAGATATGAAACTTGCTGCCATGTGTTGGTTATCGGCCTGATGCCTGTTAAACATCTTAAAATAAAAATCACCCCTCGCATGCGAGCAGCATGGTTGATGTGGACACCATGTTGAAAGTCAGATGTGATGCCTGCTATATGTTTGGTAAACACAGAATTACATGAATCACTAATGAGTAAGTAACTCAGCAGAACGACTCTGCAACGTACCTGAAACATCAACAGAATTTCTTATTAAAATCGTGTAGTATTACTGCAGCATAGGTGTAGTTCATATTGGTAACTGGTACTTGCCTTTGGTACCAGGCAGATACCAGAGTCCACCTCAGCTGGCTGTGGGTTAAGAGGGACTAAATACATCATTATTTCTGTATAGTGAGCATGATTTTTAATTGTAAAAATATTTATTAAAGCCTTTTTTAGTTACAGGTTTTGATCTTTGTCTGAGTAAAAGTGTTGATACAGTTTTGTACAATCAGGTGATTTTAGTAGTAAGCAGCAGTGATGCTGACAGCTGGGCCTGATGGACAGTTTTTATTGGTTGCAGGGGTTTGCAATGCGGCCAACAAACAACATTGTGTTGATCGTCGATTCTCTGATGAGCACGAGGAACGGCCGATCGGCCAGGAAAACCTCGCGGTACGGGTTGAAGGAGCGTCCGGTGACCACCACAGCGGTGGCTGCCGCCGCTTCGCTGCCCTCCTCGTTCACCTGCAGACCAGAAAACATTTTCAACCCACTTGGCTTATCTGCTCCACAAACACTGCAGGGAGGGAAAACTGGACTTATAGTCTGAGTTTACAGCTCAGTGCCACCACTGGTGAGTTCAAGTCCAAATAAAATCTATATTTAGAATATTTTTTGCTGTTTGGTGATTAAAACTTGAAAGGCGGCATGCGTCTACGCCATGCTTTTAGGCAGAATTCAGAGCAGATAAAATGAAGTCGGACTCCGATTCTCTTTGACATTAACCTTTTCATGCATAGTGTCCAGGACACCGACCTCACTGCTCTTTTCCAGTAAATTCATGATAGGGGATGGAAATTTTGTAATTTTGCCACTTCAAGAGACATCAGTGTATCATGCTCTCTAACATAGTGTAGAATAAATATTTATATATATGTGCGTACATACATTGTAATAACCAAACTTTCTTTTATGATAAAAAAGGATTTTTAAAAATAGAATGTCCATATGATGGAAATATGAAAAGCATATTTAATTTATCATTTTGAATGGAATTTCAAAATACGTTATATAAGTAAAATATGTTTTTTAAATAAAAAAGAATCACTGTACATCTCTATGGAAGTTAATCACTGTATGCAAAATACATGTGGCTCTGTTTCTTAATAATTCATGCATGAAAGGGTTAATTTGACCGTAAATCAGATTACAATCATGTTTCTGATGTATTACTGCTGCCCTCTGATGTGAACTGCCTCTGACTCACATCAGGTGGAGAAGTTTTTGGTCCAAAGTGAATGCGTGACTCAGATCAGGCAGCGGAAAATGAAACAAAAAACATGTTTGTGTCCATGTTTGTGGACTTTATCTGACGCACCTCCAGGAAGGCTTTGTGGTACGCGTCGGATATGAAGAGACTGTCGCTGCCGTCCTCCAATATCCCTGAAACACAGACAGAAATTGTCTGGTTAATATTTCATAATCAGATGCATTACATGTCTCCCAGTTCAAGAGCCATGAATAACATTGACAAGAATAAAACCTGCAGATTTAGGGTTCGTATCAGCAAAACATCAGTAACAATCTCCGTCTAGTTTGCATCAACAACAATAAAAGCTGCTGCTTGTCATGTTAAATAAAGCCAAATTAATGAAATAAAAAAAATAAAAAACAAACTAATCTGAAGCTCTGTGCAGCATTTCATGGAAATACTTCATCAAAAGATGTCCAAACTGTGTTGAGATGTTTGAGAAATAGGAACAAAAATTTCTATGAAATGCTGACATGACATTTTTCAGATTTTCTGAAAGAAAAAAAAAACGTAATTTTTTTGCCTGGATATTTAAAACGTATTATTGAATTAAATCTCAGTGAAATATTATAAAAAGACAATACAGTGAATGTGAGGCTGATTTTAAGACATCAGCTAAAATCAGGCATCTTTTTCCAACCAGAATTAAAATGTTTCTCATTGTCAGACTTCAGTAAAAACAAAAAACTGTTTGCTTTTGAACAGAACTTAGCTTCTATATAACATCAAACTTTGTCTCTTCTCCCACGCTGATGTTTGTGGGGATGAAATCTGTTCTGATCCGAGATACCTGAGCCGGACGTGGTTGGGCTGAACTCACCTGGCAGGCTGGCTTTCTCAGCGCTGAACAAGTCGGTCAGTCCCATCTTCTCCAGCGTCTCCTTCAGACTGACGCTGTCCTCCACCCTGAAGCGAGGGATGGATATGTCCACCGTGGTTTCCTTCATCTGGCCCAGCCAGCTGTTCAGTTTCTGCAGGTCCAGGACCTCCTCCACCTGCACACACGATAACGCAACAGAAAACCAGATTTACCACAGAAAACCTGATTTACTGCGAAGAAGAAAATTATCATTCAAGATAAGGATTAAATGAATATTAAACTCCTGTCTTCTCATTTCGAGCCTGGTCGATCTGTTTTCGGGACATGGAGCGGGTTGGAGGTCACCTGACTGAGCTGGACGCCTCTTTGGGGCAGGATGATCACCATGGTGATGTCATCTCCTCGGTACGGCATCTCCAGCAGCTGAACGTTGTCGTCGAGGAAGTTCATGTACTTAAACTTGGTCTGCTGGTACATCATGTTGACCTCGCATTTGACATCGTTGCTGATGTAGAAGTCGTGGGTGAAGACGTTTTCTACGTCAAACTTGTTCTTCCACTGACCCTGAGAGACAGAAAGGTTCAGTCCTTCCCTTTACTGTGGAAAAAGGCATACTTATTCTTTTTTTAAAATCATTTCTGACCCTCTGGGCTCCTCACAGACTTCAGATTATGAATAAAATCTTCGGGTTGGATCACTGATGTCAGCTTCCGCTCTTATTTTGTAAGATTTAGTGAAATTCTCTACAGTTTTCTTTCAGAAAATAGGTGCAGAAACTTACTGCACCACGTAAACGTAGAAATACAGCATATAAGAAAAAACCTAAGAGAAGATTCAGTCTGAGAAATTTTTTTTTCTTCACTTTCTATTGTTTTTCGTCAAACTACAATTCATGTTTCTAGTAAGGAGCCTTTATTTCTGCCTTAAGGATTCCCGGGTCAGAGTTAAACACAAGGACTGGATTGAAAAAAATGCCCAAAAGCTGAAGAACAGCTGAACGCAACATATTGTGGGTTTAGTAGGGGTCCATAGGTGAAGCGGTGGTTGAATAGAAGAAGCAGATACTGAATCTGACGCCGCTGTGGTGCTGAATGATCAGCTCGGAGGGTTGCATACCTTGAAGTAGATGGTGTTGACTAGAACCAGCACTGTGTTGGAGTCCAGCGCCCCTTCCGGCAGCGTGTCCTGGATCCGGTTCTCCGTCTTGTTGGAAATCCAGTCGTTGATGGTGATCCGGGCCTCGTTGGGATTATCCTGCAGAGGAAAACCGGACTTATTGGTTTTAAGGAGTGTCGGACATCTCACCTCGTCGCCTGCAGTTTGTTCTCAAGTATTCTTAAAGAAAACGGAGGAAATATTCCATGTGTCGGCAGAAATCCAACACATACGTATAGAAGAATATCATCTGCATAGAGGGATGTTTTTGCTGGGAAAAACAAAAATACTCTTCAAATAATGAGTGAAATAAAAGAGGTAAGAGTAAAAAGGTGTGCTGCATACCGCTACACATCCACCACTATGAGTTAGAACTTCGCTTTATTAAATCAAACTGATCGGAAACAGTTTTTTTTCTTTACATCCACTTCGATTTATCCGGGGAAGGTCACGGGAAAAGACGCCCAAACAGAAATCCCTCTCCTCATCCACTTCTGTCAGATGATCTGAGGTGGATCCTGAGGGGTTTCCAGGCCAGTTGCGAGACTAAATCACTCCAGCGTGTTCCAACATGTCCCGGGTCTCCGGCCGGTAAGGCGTTCCTCAGGGAGACGGTCAAAGCATCCTTTCTTTTTCAGAAAGACCGAGCTTCTCCCCGTGTCTCTCAGGGAGATTCCAGCCAGCCTGCGGAGGAAACTCACTCGCATTCACGATCTCATGCTTACCCTGAAGTTAAGAGGCAGCAGCTTGGCTCCGTACACTATTTCGCTGATGTTCTGGTAGGTTTCGTTGAAGGCCAGCGACTTGTCCCCGAACAGCCGGTTGGCAGAGACCAGCTCCGTGGTTTTGTCCTTCTTCCGGTACAGACGGCAGTTCAGTTTGGCGAAGAAGAAGTGGACCTGGTCAGACGTCTTCTCCTTGATCGTGTCGAACTCAAACACCTGCGGACAGAAAACGTGAACATGTGTCAGAGCAACTCCACGGTTACTAGCCTGCAGGGGTGGAAAGTAACTAATTACATTACTCGCGTTACTGTAATTGAGTAGCTTTTTAGAAACAGTGCACCACTATTTATTGTTAAAGTATTTTTTTGCTTTTACTCAAAGTACATATAAAATTATAAGCTTTTTACTTATAGTTTAGTAGATTTTTTGACTGGTAACTTCACTTTTACTTAAG
>JAVQJG010089673.1:0-33965 GCA_036024015.1 Craterocephalus amniculus | reverse complement strand
AAAATGGTTGGCTATCGTCCCAGAACTGGAAGAACCTGCAAGTTCAGCTTGAATCATGCATTGCTCTGAAAATAAAAACTACACTTCAGACTCTACCGGGCTCAGTTATTATGTTCAGTGTGTAAGTTAATGACAATTCAATTAGGAAAAACCCGAAAATGTTTGTTTGGCGGGGTTACCAGGAGGAAGTCGCCTCACCATGACTAAAGCGTGGTAGTGGAGGGTTAAAGATTTTCAATCATCTTGCAGTTCTTGATTAATCATAAATGTTCTGTATCCTACAACATTAAATGTGAAGCCATTTGTCTGACACCCAGAGCTTGACTAAAATTGTCTCATGCAACAGGTGAATGATCCCAATTTCAGCAGCAAATCTACAACAGAGTGACTGAAAAAGAAAATGGTCACAATGTTGCACCCAGCCTGAGTCTAACAGCCTAACCAGAAATGAAATAAAAAATTACTTTACTGATCCCAGAGGGAAATTCACTATTGTAGTGCTCTTGTTCTTCAGGCAGCTGGAAGGAAAGATCTTCAGTGAGAGGCTTGTTCAGGTCCGATGCAAGCAGCCAGCAGTTCGGTTTAAACTGCTAGCCGTTTAAATCTCCGCTTTAAATCTTCTCTCTGCCCTGCATCCTCTTCTCTCTTTTTTTAGCGGATTTGAAGTGTTATTTCACTGATAATCTCGAATTGGACGAGCATTATCAGTTGATCCTGGTGGTAAACAAGTCTTGTTGCCACGGAGACACAGCATAACATGTCTTGAAAGAGCAAAAAAATATGCAGAAAATCTCCTGTGTAGCACAGCCTTTTGACCAGCATGAAAAATCCTGGACAAACCAAAAATGACAGCCAATGTTTCAAAAAAAGAGGCTACAATACAAAAATCACAAGAGCTAAGACAGAGCCACTACAAATTTTGCTGCCACCTAGTGGCGCAGTCTAAAAAGAAGAAGTAATGTTGTAGCAGTGTAACCCTTTGCTGTTGTGTTTCAGGTTGGTCTGCGTCAGCTGGACATGTCTCTGCTCTGCCAGCTGTGGTCGCTCCACGAGGCTATCCAAGAATGCAAGGGTGAAGCCTCCTTTACCGCTGATAATGGGTTCTCTGAGGAGGAGGAGGAGGACGAACTCGAGGAGAAAAATGAGAATAAGTCAAAGGTTGTCTCGCAGCCCTCTTCCAAAGATTCTTAATATTAACTTATGCAGATATAAACATGCACCACATACCATAAAGACACTGATTTTGAAAAATCTTTTTCTACAGTTTTTTATACTCTTCATCTGATGTGATAACATGTCCAGTATACAGACTTACACACATGCTTCTGCTTACTTTTTTCATCACTGCCTGTTCTGTGGTGCATCACCTGGCACCTTTTATACTCCATAATGACTTTGACATTTCTGTGAATTTCTTTGTAATTTTAGAGTCCCACCTATGACTTCTTTTTACAAGTTGTTGCTAAACTGTACCAGGTGCAAATCTAGTTTCATACCGGGTGAGTTTCATCTGCATTCAAGGTTATAAAAGTCTGTTTTTTATCCATCCTGCCAGGACTGGAGGGTAATTTAAAGCTCCGGGGTTTATGCACTACATGGGAGGATAGTGCACAACGCAAAAATTAGTTTGATTTTCTTTTTTAAATTATCCTTACTTTTGTTTTTTTTGGGGGGGTTTGACTGTTTGCATAAAATAAAATTATACTATTTATATAAAAACAAATGCAAGCTGTCTTCTGTTAGATGTAGTGGCTCAAATAAGCAAGTCTTTGGTGAAAAAGCAGGAGGAAAGATCAGATATTACTGACTGCTCTGTACTGTATCCAGCATGTGTTGCTACATGCTGCTTGTTTTATATATATATATATATATAACAATATATACTGTTTTATATTTATATAAAACTATATATTTCTAGCACTCAACACTATAATGAAGGTGTCATTTTTATTCTTCCCTCATATTATTTTGTCATCAAAAGAACACAAAATTGCATCAGTAATCTTCCTTATCCTTTATTCTTTCCAGACTTTTTTTGCGGCATCGTCACATGAATCGAGAGATTCGAAGGCTTTTTTATAAACATTTTGATGAAAAGTGAGAAAATTTTTGTTATGGAAGAGTCAAAGAATTGTGGATTTTTTTCCATCTGCACTCCAGACCCAACTATGCTTTCAGACAGAAACTCCTTCACCCTGAACTATTAATTATCTTTTTCATTTATTTTTACATTCAGTTAAGCGACGGTAACAGTTCATGGTTGTGTAGATGAGGTGGAGAAAGTGTACATGTGCTTTTTGTGTACGAGGTGTGTGTTTGCAAATTTCGGTTCTCTACTGGTGTGTGAAGATTTTACATTTTGTTTAAATGCATGGCTTGTTTTTGTTATTTAGAGCTCTTTGTGTTTTGTTTTTGCATGTAAAGTGCTCTATAAATAAACTTTGATTTGATAATTGTAAACCGGCCAAGCACAAGCTGAGCATCTCAAGAACAAGTGACATGTTTGACAGTTATGTCTAAACTCTTCATGTTAAAAAAAAACAACATATAATACATCCCTTACAGTATATACCTGTGAAACCAGTGTCATCACATGATGCTTTGTTTAATTATAAATGTCACCACACAAGATTTGATGCCAGAAACTCACAGTTAAGTTTGAAACTAAGGAAACATCTTGGATCAGTGGGAAAACTTCTTCATGAACCCAAAAGACTGACTTCTAAGATAAAGTTGCATCTGTCTGAGATGGGGAAGTTAGACACTCTGCTTTGATAAATTTGTCAAAAACAACATTTTTCACATCTGATTTTAAAACCTGGGAAATGATTGCTATACATTAAGATCTACAACTAAAACCTGAGTTATACCTATAATATTTCTGTATTGTGGTCAAAGACAGTAAGGTAATGCCAAACATGACCAACAGGGGACATGCTGTCTCCAGCCAAAGGGAGCTCCCTCAGCTCATGTTGGCCTCCTCTTGAGTCCTCTTGAAGCAGCAACCTGGGAAAAACTATTAAAAATAATCCCTGAAAATGATCAACTTGAAAATGAGTGTCCAAATTGTTTACATCTTAACAGGTTTTTTGTGGTTTTTCCATTCGCTCTTTTCGCTGTTTGGCTTGCTTTCTTCCTTCCTTAGCCTTTATAGATGGACAGGAAACCTGGTTGTTGCACCCTGCAGTTAATGAACACAGTCTCTGTGCACTGCAGTGCAAGGCTGGTAAAATAAACATATAGAAAGACAGTACGAGGATGCCAGCAAGGACAGCTTGCTGGAATACGATTGTTAAGATCTGTTGTTAAAAAATATTAAATACCCCCAAATAATGAGAAAAAGAAACAAATGGAATAACAGAAATCTAAAAAAAGAAAGTTTCAATAGAAAGGAGACGTCAAGAGCTTGAAATACGTTTTAAATTAGTTAAGTTTTCAGGGAATTGCTGAAAAGGTGTACTTCTGTAGAATGTAGGTTAGCTGGCAACCAGAGTTCATTGAAAGTAGCCACAAAGAGATGCTGAAAAGGCAAAATTACCAGAGCCACAAAATGAACCAAGGACAACAAAAGGAGATTAAAAATCACTGGAATGAGATTCAAAATCAATAAAATAAAAAAGAAAGTAACAATCATGCAAAAACCACTAGTAAGTGTTAAAATACAGCAAAACATCTCTGGGATAAAGCAGTTGGAGACACAAAACAATGGCAAACTGTAAATGAATGGTTGACTGTTCTGTCTGCTTCAGTTTAGGTATCTGTCTTTTGTAGGATTACGGGTTGCATTTGCACGTCACAGCCCATCTGTCGTGCATCGTGACTTCTGCTGTTAAAGTCTTAGTTAACAGATGAGGAAAGCAGAGGACTCCATGCTGTCAGGATGCTCAGCATGTTTGCTCACAGAACGGACAAAGCAATAACTCAGCGATGAATGCTGGACCCACACGGTAATATTAGACCAACTCTGAGTCATGAGGGATTTGTTCACCCCCTGCTGCTGCCCCACACTCCTCCATCCCAGCTGCCTCTGTCCATCCATCCCTGTTCCCCCGCCTAAAAATACACTCCTGCTCTCACCGAGGAAAATCCCCATGCTTTGACCTAGCTTGAACACACACTTGCAGGCTGGAGCTGGTCTCTGCAGTGGAAACTATTCCTCTGCAGTTTGCTGGATGAAAGGCACTTTTCCTGGGAGTGCTGGGTGACGCAGCTCAAACTCAGGAAATGACTTGAGTCATAACCATGACTGTGCTTCCAAGTCTGAAGTTTCTAAAGTTACTTCTGTGGGATTTTAGAGTTAGAAAAGCTGATGAAGAGAAATAGTCACAGATAAGGTTGTTCTACTGATAGACAGTCAGGATCAAAGTCTACAGGTATGACTTCCACTGTGCTGTCACACACACACACACACACACTGCCTATAAGCGGCGAGATAAAGGACTTTGCATAGCCTGCTGCTGCATCACCGCAGACAATCTGCATATCCTGTCTCACTCCCTTTGCATGTCTTTCTGACTGGCTGCTGTCACTGAAGGAAAAAGGGAGGGTTGACTAAGTCAAGAGGAAGCAGATCTATTTTACAACAAGCCCCGTGTTGAGTAAGCTGCGCTGTCTCCATGTGGATCACCGCCAGAGAGCGAGACCAGCAGTCAATGAGAAGTCCTGCAGTTGTTTAGCTGAAACTTTAGCTCCACAACAGGCGTTTATAGCTTGTGTGAATGACAGCGAACTGAGCGGAATCAGTTCCTCTTTGTTGTTCTGTACTGTTTGTTTTTTTTTTCTTTTTGGTAATATAGCCTGGATGACGAAGTTTCTTTTCAGTGCGTGATTCAAGTGATTGCAAATGAGTGCAAGTCGCAGCTTGCGTTGGGTTTATCAGCAGCAGCAGCAGCGGCACAGGAAGAAGAGGAAAACCTTATAAGGAGCAGAATTAGCGGACAAAGCTGGATTCTTGTATTCATCCTGCATGTTGAGCTGTAGCTATTTTTTTGCCGGAAGAAGTGATGACTTCGGTGTGGAAAAGACTGCAGCGAGTTGGTAAAAAGGCTTCAAAGTTTCAGTTTGTTGCTTCTTATCAGGGGCTTGTTTTGGAGTGTACCAAGAAATGGTGAGTAAACAAGTTTCTCTGCGTCGTTTATAAGTGTCTCGTTGTTTGAAATGTAAACAAACCCCCCGAGCCGTTGTTGTTACTATGGTAAAACTCCGTTATGGTCGGGTTCATTCTCATGTAGGGGCTTTTTCCGCTACACTGAGAGAGATGAAGGCGTCCCTGTAGGCCTGTGCGAGTGAACGCGGGTTCGACTCCCGGCCACGCCTCTCATCGATATCTATGGCACAGTAAATGGTTTATTATGTCCTTTATCTCTGCACACCTTTTTGAGCCATTTAACTAAAAATTAATCAAATAGATGCAAAAAAAAAAGTGTCAGGATAAGTCGTCTGGGTTGTTAGGAGCTTGATTAATTTGTTGGTCCTTGTGCAATACAAGAAATTACAAATTAAATCTGAAACAACCCCTTTTTGGCGTCAGAAACGTTTGGCTGTAACTGGGTGTTATTTTAAGCTGTTATATTTTGTGTTTTATGGCGTTTAATGTCCACATTCATTAGTATAAGACTCATTTGTCTTGCTGTCATTTAAACTCAAAGATGCAAATAAACAGTTTCATCATGCCAGCACGCTGTTTGACTTTCCTCTCCTGCACTGTTTCCTGATACACAGAACAGTTGGCAGCTGAGTGGCAGCATTGTTCAACTCTGAAATAAACTGCGAAATAAACCATAAGTGTAAATTGTAGGACTCCAGTAACAATAACGTCTTCTCTAGCAACATCCTTGGAGTCCTTTAGTATTAATGTTTAAAAGCAAACAATTGAATCATTAAAATGAAGAAGAATTTTATCTGCTGTTTTATAACATCAACGTTTCTTCAGTATCTTGAAACCTTCACCCAGTTGTGTTGCTTGGCCCACGTTGCAGCTTGTTATCTCTTGTGATAACTTTTTTTTTGAATGGAGCAACTATGCACCTTGACAAGAAAATGATCAGTTTTTGATTGATTGTTCTTGTCAGAGAAGAGCTTGATCAGCAGCAGAAAGCATATTAAAGTGGGCAGCGCCATTCAGAAAGTGTGAAAGACACAGAAAACAGAAGTTTCAGTCTTTACCACTGAGATGTTGAGAAATGAAGGCAAAGATCGGGGGATACCAGAGACAGATGACAGCAGGCGAGAAACCACCTCAGATACAACAAAATTTTTGTGTAATTCAGCTTCACAGTCAAATGTTTCTGACACTACTTTAGATATAATGTCAAACATCAGAGACATTAGGTGAGATCTTTGGCCATGCCGGGGGTTGGAAATGCCTCACAAGTCTCTCTCTCTCTCTGTATGAGTATTATTTGCATGCATCTGTCTGCATGTGCTTTTAGTGGGGAGGTTGTCCTAATTTAGAACTATGATTTGAGACCAATCACACATTACCTACCCAGACTGCTTAGGTCCCTTTGTATGTGAGTTGTCAGCTGTTACAGACCAAAGACAGAGGAAAAAGAGTAATTTGATACAGCTGAATTTGACCCATAGAGGTGGTTCATACTGTACATGTTCCTTTTAAAAGTGACTGATCACAAAAAAGGGAAGCTTTCTTATTCTTTAAACTAGCCAGAAAGACAAGTTTTTTAGCATTTCAATATGTCCTCTTTTTAAGCAGCCAGTGCAATCACTTCCTGTAGGTTTTATGAAAGCATTCAGTGAAGGTTTTTTGAAGCAAAGAGAGAGGAGAGCAGAGGAAATGCCAGCAGATAGAAAATGTTATGTGATAGTGAAAAGCGACAGGTGAAATTAAACTGTTTTTTTTTAAAGCAGCAAAACATTTTAAACTGGTAACTCCTCGTAGATCTAAACCATGTGAGTTTGTAGATTAGCTGAGGAAAAGGCTGCATCTAAATATAATATTGTGTCTACTGTATTTAAAAAAACATGCCTACTTGTGTATTGTACAAGTGAACAGAGGATGGTTATAAAAAAAGTATTGTTTTCTGAAATGTAATGTACAATAATGACATGCTACCAAACGTTATGGCTCTATGAATGAAAGCAGTCCCGGCTCTTCACCACCGCCCATTGTAACTGGGCCCACAACTTTCATTTTCACGTCACTTCTCTGATGCTCATCCTTTCTTCTCTGTTCCCATTTCTCTCCACCATTACCCCCTCCCTGTGCCAGCTGGGCTATTTCTGATGCCACTCCCGACCCACTAACACGCATACCACGTAAACACATGTCCACACAAAGCCCTCTCAAGTACACCAAGACTTCGATACACTGAAACTTGAGAGATCTGAGTTCAAATTAAGCATCTATAAAGTCTTAATATTTAAACAGAGTTTAGGTTATTCTAATCATCCTGTGAAGGTGTTGCACTTGTTACAAAGAAAATATATTTGGACTTGTACCAGACTTGGTAGTATTGTATATTATTATATAACATGAGTGATGTGAGTGTGTGCTGTCGGGTTAAGGGGATTCCTTCTTTCTGTAAAGAGGCCTCACATTCAGGTCACATGACTCCACGACTTCCTCTTTCACTTCCTGTACCACACTGGACTGAGCGGACACATGAACGCGCTTGAACTGATGTTACCAGCGCACACTTCCAAAAATGTGCAAAATGTGTTGCCTAATTGCAGATAACCAGGTGCTCCTGTGATATCGTTTTAGACATAGAGACTGAAGTGAAACCACAACATGTGCTCGTGGTCACCTTTCCAAATACACTTACACACACAAACACTTTTTTTTAGCTCCAAGGCGTTATCATTCACCAGTGACTGTCATAAGACCACGTATTTGAACCTTCCTATCGTTTTGGCATAATGTCTACTTTGTTTGGAGGTTTTATTTAAAAACAATTAAAGATTCAAGTTTAGAGCCTTTTAGAAATCCCTATGAAGACTTATTTCTATGGGCTTTTTGTGGTTTCGCCCTGTCAGGGTGTGAACTGAGTGTGTAAACAGTATGATTGTCATGTAATAACATTAGTGAATATGTCATTTCTGTTTTGATGTGTTTATGTGTTTCTAAAGGCAACCAGACAAGCTGAGGGTGGTGTGGACCAGGAGGAACAGGCGCATGTGTTCCAAGGTAAAGCCGCAAACAAAAAAGCACACACACTCAAACACACACGCAGATGTTTAGGTGTGAGCCTCAACCTTAATGTGAATTTTAACCTAGTTATATCCCTTAATCCAAGTCAGTGCCAGTGAAAACCTCAACTTGGTTTCCACAGTGAGAAGATGCTCCTGTTGCTAGTTTTGCTCAGTTTAAAGTTCAACGCACACATTTGCTTGTCTTTTTGTGTTCACTTCTCTCTCATGATGCATTTCCAAGCACATCATTTGTTGCTACAGATTGTGTAATTCCAACCCTACTTTTAAATGCAAACCTGATTGAGCTGCTTTAAAAAAAAGGAGTTAATTTTCAAAAACCTTTAATGGTGAGTAAAAAAGTCAGGACTGGCCTAAAAGTCTTCATTTAGTTGATATGAAACACAAGATGGTCCTCACTAACCCAGCTGGACAAGTACACCAACAATCATCTCCTGTTAATGAGCCGTTTGTTGTGCAGCTCCACAGCTGGCAGCCTGGCATTAAGAACCCTTACAGAGGCACGGTGATATGGCCCGTCCCAGAAAACATCGACATCTCTGTCACCCTCTTCAAGGTACCAAACTCAGATTACACTGTTTACAATGCACACATACTGATAGGTGGCAAAGTAAAGGAAAAATGTCAAAAGCCGAAATTCAGGCTGGATCTAGTAATGGTTTTAATAGTTTAATCAGTTTGATTATGTGAATCAGATTCTACGGCCCTCAGATATTGTGACCCGCAGCAATGAGCTATCCCGTTTAATTACATTACTTTTCTTTATTATTTATTCTGTGAAACAAATATCACTGAGAATGTGAACCGTGATTTGATACAATACTTTTCATTCATGTGATGCATGATTTAATTAAGATAAAATGCCATAGTTGTTATATTTTATAACAATACACCTTGACCAGCTGCTTTGATCATATTATTCATGCTGATAGTGGAGAGAAGAAGTAGAAAATGTTGCCTCTTTACATGTTTTGAACCAAGTATGTTATAAAAGATTTATTTTATTTTCTATCTTGATAAGGTTTTACTGCAACTGTTCTGGCATCAGTTGTCACAATGCCATCTCTGGAAAAACTTGAATATATTCTAACTTCACTTGGGTGTGAGCTGTTTGCTGTATATGTGAGAGGATGGGACTACCTCAAACACAGAAATATTTACTTTTTATATTTTATACAGCATCTATTGAATTAATCAATATATACTGATCCTTATAAAATTTTGTATTGAACAGGCTGTAATCAACTAGTTAACAACAAGTGAAGTGATTCAACTAATTACATGAAACCTGAAAGCAGAACAGAGACTTAACCTGAGGTTCAAAGGGAAATTCAACTTCCCAATAAAACAGGAAGTAAGGTTAACTAAAACACAGAATGTGGAAAGAAAAAAGCACAAGATAGAAAACAGAATTACCAGGAAACCTGAGAACCATGACAATGAATAAACAAAACAGAGTAGGACATCATTTGTTAAATATGCTGAGAAACTGTTGATACATTTGGCATAACCCATGAAGAACAAGAGTATTTATGCAGTTAAGCTTCTCGCATGGAAATTCACAAAATTATTCATTCAGATCATTTGCTAACTTTGTAAAAGGATGAGTGCTTAAAAAAGATGACTGTTTAGTTTTATACACATTGATAAAGTATTGTGTGTAAAAACATTGGTTTATAGACATGTAATGGAGCTCGTGTTGCACTATGGCATGTGAAGATGTATCATATGAACAATGTGTTGTGAGGATGTTTAATAAAACATATCTCCCACTCAGGAGCCCAATGCTGATGAGTTTGAGGACAAGGAATGGACATTTGTCATTGAGGGTGTAAGTAAATGTCTGCGTATAATGCAAGAACCCACATTATTAAAATGGCTACACTCTGGCATCCCAGCAGGAGAACCAGACTGATTTAACCAATCAAGAAACAAAATAAAAAGTACTTTAGGTGTAACTGCTTGTATGGATCATACACAGGAGAACAAGGGTCACCGTAAGGTGCTGGCATCTGCCGACATCAACCTGAAGCGCTTTGCCAGTCCCACGCTGACCCAGACTGACCTGACACTGAATCTGAAGCCGCTGTCAGTCAAAGTGGTGGAAGCTACGCTCAAGCTGTCGCTGTCCTGTGTCTTCGTCCGAGAGGGAAAAGCCACGTGAGTAGTTTCAGTTCGTTGAACATTCGTTGCGTGTTTTGTCTCTGTGCCGATCGATATGTTATACATGATGATGGTACACTAACATATTTGTCTGCAAAAATACAAACTTTAAGGAGGACATAAAAATGTTGAATTTTGTAAATTACAAGCCCTGTTTAGTAGATCTGGGCAGAACAATCCAAATATTAACATTATCAAGACTAGTATTGGTATTGATCGATACTCACATGATGAGTTCTGAGATATTTTTCTTGTAGAGGACTTTGGGGGGTGTGAATGAGAGACAAATGAATTCTTGGTTTAGCTAACTTCCTGTGTTGATATATTTTTCTCAAACAACTGCATGAAATAAAAAGGAATAACAGAGATATTTCATTATTTCGTTACACTGTTGATGTTATTTTATATTGTTAACAAATGAAAATGCTAAGATTTCAATTTCTCACTTTTGCTGTAAATAAATAAAAAAATGGCTTAAATCTTCATTCTGTGTGTCATTAGGATCATGATTATGATCAATTATATAGACAAAATCAATAAATGATTGTGAATTTCAAGCATAAAGTATCAGTATCAGCCTCATTTGTTGTGGATTTACTTGGTATTGGATTGATACAAAACATGCAGTATCACCCTGTCCTAGTTTTGAGGTCAGCCAGCCTGTAAATGGTTTTAAACGTTTGAAAGCGGTTTCTGATCTTTCAGCTCGATTTGAGTATCACTTGGTCGTAATTTCTTGTTTGTTTTTGTTGATCAGCGATGAAGACATGCAGAGCCTTGCCAGCTTAATGAGCTACAAACCGACCGACATCGGCAACCTGGACGACTTCAACGAAAGTGACGAAGAGGAGGAAAAGAAGTCCGTGACAGCAGCAGGTAGGCAAACTAACTTTTTCCATATTTTCTCTCCCTGGTCATCACCTTTTTTCCTGCTTATCAAAACTTCAGCATTTTCTGCTTCTCTACTTTCCCCTGATTCCTGTCTCCTGCTCTGTTTGCTCTTTTTCTGGCTGCTCAGTGGTTACACACACTCTAACTCGTCCAAACCGCCCTGCTCCTCCTCCGCCTGACAAGCGAAACTCCATCGGAGCTGCTCTCCCAGCTTCAGGTAGCTGCATTTCCATCTCGCTTTTCTCTCTCCAGAGAAGAGGCGGCGTGAAGAGGAACACTGACCTGTCTGTGTCTGGTTTATTGTTTCATATCACAGCATTTCACACACTTGTGGCACTTGCTCTGCTGTCCTTTCCACGGGACTCTTGAAATACCACATCCTTCTAACATAGACATTAGACATAACTGGGAATCATGTGATTATAGACTCATGCCACAGATGGACCGAAGTGTGTCTGAAGGCATGAAACGTTCCAACATGGTACACAGAGGCTTTTGTGTGTGGAGAGACATGCGTGTGACATCTAAAAGGAGAAAATTAAGCGTGGCAGAGGATCACATGAGCATAACTCTGACATTAGACTGCCTGTCCCTGTTTTTTTAAAGAGAGAAGAAAATTACGTCTTTGTTGGCTTATTTAGAAAAATTTGACAAAAATCTCATTTTAAATGTTTTCTAAAATGGAAATACCTAAATTTTATAACTACATTTTTAAATGTGCATAATGAAACAGAATGAGCTGATTTTCTTCTTCTTACTGCTGAGTCCCATCTGAAATCACCATCCAGTGCCGATTTGCAGCCCAAAGCCGTTAAGACTTGTGTTCCTAATTATAGTTTTGGGGGTTTCGGTTGTTTTTATTTTACAGCAATGTGCCAAAAAAGTTATGATGAGACAAAGCACCATGTTACATTTCAGAGCCAATACAGTTCAGCTCACAGGTTGGCAATTTTACAGCATCTGCACATGTGCAGTAAAATGATGAGGAGAATTATTCCACTTACGTCCATGTTTTGAATGTGGCATCATTCAAACACTCAGGTCATGTGATTAACACAGGATCCACATGACAGTATTAACATTAAAAGTCATGTGATCCACACCGTCATTTTCATTTCAGGTCATTGTCATTTCCAGTTCATGAGCTTTTCTTTTTGCCTTTTCATCCCCTTTCTTCATCCTTCCTTCCATCCCTCCATCTATCTACCCAGCCAGAGGACACGACGCTGGTCCTCCTTCTTCAGCAACGCACTCCCGACCTCCTCTACCAATAGCCCCTCGACCCTCGCCCCGTCGCCCACGGCATCCCCTCTCCACCGGCCCTGTCCAATCAGAACCCTCCCCTAGTCCCTCCCCCCAGCCCTCGCCCAGGTCCAAGCAGAAAAAACCAACCCAGCCGCTTCCATCAGAGGCTTCTGCTGTGTCTGATCCTCCAAAGACACAAATCCCAGCCGATGCTGCATCAGTCCAGAGTTCCCACTCTGCTCCCCTCTCAGATGTTTCCCCCCAGCCACCGTCTTCTAAAAGCTCTGTCTCAAATCTACCTTCAACCTCAGCTGAGTCTTCTTCAGCAACCTCAGTTCCCCTTAATTCTTCGTCCACTTACTACGAAGGTCCTGTAAAATCAAATGCACCCACTCTCCTGTCCTCAGAGATCCCCAAACCCCCTCCCCTCTCATTATCATCACCTGTACCCGTGGTAACATCATCATCAGCAACTCCCCAAACATCTTCACTCTCTGGATCTGCTACTCTGACAGAGAAGCCCGTCTCTGCTGCCTCCCAGCATCTTCCTCCCAAATCTTCTTCTCCCCAAAACGTCACTCTGTCCTCCCAACCTCCATCTGCTCACCCCGCCCAAACCTGGATGATCTCTCAGCCTCCGTCTCTGCCTCCAATCTTCCAGTCAGGCTCAGCAAAAGGTACCAAAAGGCTGGCTGGCCGACCTTCATGCTGCACGCTTTCTGCTAACTGATTCCTGATGCTTAATGGTTCAGTTTTGCTTTGTTTTCCATGTTGTTTTGCGGCATGGAGCCAAACTAATGCTCCATGCCTGCTACTAACATAGAAAATGCTGCGCTGTGTGGAAACACTATGATGGGAACTTCAGTCAATGGCTAAGAAAGCAGCTTGTTCTTCTTTTTTTATAATTTTTGTTTCTTTATTTAAGAACAATTTAAGTTCGAAGATAATGCAATCTGAACTGTGTTGTTTGACTCAACTAAATAGGAAAAGTGATTATGAGCTCAGAGGAGTGTTACACTGCAGAACCAGCTCAACACAGCGAGGTTTTCTTCTGTCTGTAGGATCCAACCCCCCCAGAGATAACATGTGTTGTTCAACAAAACCATTTTACATGTCTTGACACCTTTTTAATAAGAAGAGTAGGTTGTATACTTGGACCGGTGGGAAGAATCTGAAAGTTGTTTGAGAAAAAAGCAGACATGTTTGGCCAGGTAAGAAGAGGACTGAAGTAAAAAGATTGTGAGGTATGCAATGTAAAATGTTCATATTTGCCTGCAGATCAGCCCATGCAGCATACGGCGGATTTCCTTTTGGATAAAGTCCTTTTATCTCATTTATTTCTATGTTTCTAGTGCTACAGACAGATTTTAAGCTCTAACTTTATATTCCAGACGTGAATTTACTCCGACATCACCACGTAGCAATTAGTTTAATCAAACTTGAGCTAAATCGTAGGTTAATCAGTTTTAGTAACTTTTATTGACTTACTTATAATCTGTAGGAGCCCATTCTAGACACGGTTTCCATGGCAACATGATTTACTCTGACTGCCAAGTATCAGGATCATGTCATGCTTACATTGACTATTTACTTCAGGTTTGAATTTAACGCCACGTAGTTGATCTTTCTGTCAATATGTTAAATGTTGAAACAGTGTTACTCTGTTATTGATTAATTTCCCTGATTGGTCCTTAAAATGACATTTAATTGGTTTATTTTCAGCAGGTTATTTGCTAGTTATACCAGAATAAGTCAAGTACCAATAATGTTGATTTTTATTTTATTTTATTTTTTATATTTTTGTGGTTTATCATCGTGAGAGGAATCAGTGAAAGGATGCTGCTCTCTGAAGATGATTATTAGCCAAAATGAACACCTATACAGGTTGAAAGAAAGGTTTGGCACTGAAAACTTACATTTGGCTAAATTTAGCTCCCCGAATCATTAATCTGCCCTTTTTGTCAGCAACCTGGAAAAATGGAGGGACTTTTTTTTTTACAGCTGGCTGAAAGTTAATAGAAACTATTAAACCTCAGGCAGGTTCATCACCAACTTCAGGTTAACAGCTATTTAAACTAGTTAACCCAAACTCCGGTCCTCAAGGCTTTAGATGTTTCCCTGCTGCAACTCACCTGACTCAGATTAATGGCCAGTAAGACTTGACCTTGGGTTGGGGTTTGGTGTTTAAATATTCCTCCAGACTGAAGTTGAGGGAGACATAAGCGTTTTGTGTGGATGACAAAGACAGCCTGGGCTGACGAAGGCGGGAGAGAAATACTGCTCTGCTGAGCGAACACTAGGAAAGCTGTGCTGTGTGGACCTTGGACTGCATTGCTTCTGAGCAAAACGGCCCCAAACTGTTCTTTCCTTGCTTGTAACTATAATCGAGATGCATGCAAACTAACTGTTCACTATTAATGTTACACCTTCCTCACATTTTGATTCCTCCTCTGTTCCCTCTTGTCTCTGGCCTCCTCTCCTCAGTCACTGTTTCATACCAGCCGCGCCCCCCAGAAGTTCAGACTGCTGCTGACTCTGCTTCAGGCTCCGGTTCGTCTCTTGTCTCTGCTACTGAAACCCTGCTGGTTTTTGATGTTTGCCTGCTCCAACACATCTTTTTGCAAAGTTGTCCTGCGACCGCAGATGTGCTGAAGCAGGAAACATCTAAACCCTGCAGGAACTGTCCTTCCAGGACCCGATGCTTATCCAACTCTGCTTCTTACATCATGAAACCTTCAACCTTTTTTCTCACCGTCTCTCTTATCTTTCATCCTCCACATCAGGCCGCTCGCACATTTTCAGACCTCAAGTTGTAAAATCGGTTGTTCGCCCAAACTCTCCCTCCCCTTTCTCCACTGACGCCCCTCTTCCTCCATCAGCACCACCTTTTCCCCAATCTTCCACATCTAACCCAGAGTCAGGTAACTGGCGTGTGCACATATATAGCCTCTACCATTTGTCTGTACAGCTTCATCTTCCCCATCTTTCCTTCCTTTCTTCCTCAGGTTCTCAGCCAGCGTGGCCTAAATTTAACATGGCGCCGGTCCCTCTGTGGACTAGTCCAGATCTTGATGCTCTCTGTGACCCAGAAACTCCAGCCCGCTCCGCTGCTCTCCCTCACCTCGCTCCCTCTCCGTCCTCTGCTTTCGCCTCTTCCCCTCTTACTGTCTCTTCTGCTCTTCCTGCTCAAATCAGCTCCTCCCAGTCAGGTACACCAGTCCGTTCACCAAACTGTGACCTTAGCCCCACGCCATTATCTGTCCAACAATATCTAATCATCTTTCTGTCCTTGCTGTCGTTCTCTGTAGGCCCAGCATTTTCCCTCACTCAGGTGGATAAGCAAACAAGTTCAAGCCCCGTGAGCGCAGGCAATGGCCAAACATCGGACCAGACCAGACCAGCCCAGGGTTCGAAGGTGGCCATCGCAGAAAAGAAAGATGAGCCGGGAAAGATCAAGTAAGTTTGTGGGTTGATTTAGATTTTGGCTCACAGGAGCTGCGAAGAAAAGATAAATAAGAAATATATTTTCTGTTTCTACAGGCAGATTGTTAGGATTTATCAGAGGCTCAAAGCTTCTCTAATGTTCCTACATGAAGTCTAAGTTACTCCCAGTGAGCTGGTATATTAACCATAAAGATGAGAGATTGTTCAGTCCTGTTAAAATATCTGCTACATGTATCAGCTACTTCTACAGAAATTAAAATGTTTCACTTTTCATCACTTCAGTCTCTTAAAAATCTACTGCACATGTGTGAGAGTACGAGGCATAATGAATAGGCTTCATGGTAACTTGAAGAACATTTTCAGTGGATGTGCAACAGAATTCTATTGTTTCACAATAATGGGAAACATGGAATTTGATGTTGCATTAATGAGTTGTTTTGTGTTTGTTCTGTTAAGTTTAATAATCTATAATTTAACTCATGATAGAAGGTCTCACACTGGGACTGCAGTGGATGGCTGCGTTTGCTATGGCCTTATGTTAGCGACAATCACTAAGTGAATGTGTGTGTTATCCCTGATGAATTATGGTTTAAACATCAGAAACTGGCCCGCTAGTCTCATCCTCATTCGTGCATAACTCACCCCGTTATACTTCGGACTAAAACACTATGATGCAGAGATGATGAGAGATCATTTATGGACTCATTCAGTTTGAAAGTTTATTTATTTACATTAATTGTCAATTAAAAAACATTACTTTTTTAGTATTTTACTCCCAAATTGAATTGATTTGAGTGGATTAGAAATAAGAAGTTTAAATGCTAAATTTATAAAAGTTTTACGAAGCTACACAGCAACCCAGTTATCGTGCTGTTTATGAACTTGCTGCATGATGTAACAATGGGATTCAACTGTTTTTTACTTGATGTGGATTCATTCACCTTTATATTAAGCGCTCTGACCTGCTTCCAAGCTTCAAGTTAGCGAAACTAACCATCTGCTGACAGAAGCTTTGGACTAAATGGGCAGACATTCATAATTGTTTTGTTTTTTGTAAGAAAAGGAATCAGAATTTGTAGTGATATTAATGATATTAATATTAATATTAACACCCAACGTGGGAGTTTGTATCTGTATGGGTGCTTCTGGGTACATGTTATGGTAATAATACAAAAGAAATAGACATAAGAATAACAGGTAAGTAAGAGAGTTTTATTTTTGTTCAAGTTATGAACAGTATGAGCCACTTTGGAGAGCAGAACATTATGTGGTAACATTTATATCAGAAGCGCTCATAAGGACCCAAACAGCCTTGAGCTAACCCACCTGATTGCTTCGGCCTGCTGCTACATGTCGTTGTGTAACACTTTGCGGATTGAGGACTCTGAGAACTGTTGGTTTGCAGCTTCTCAGCAGCCCACAGCTGCTTCCTGCTGTTTGCTCCTCCTGGATGCTAGCGTGTGCTCGTAGGTTCCGAGTGCTGTGCGCCGCGCCTCCTGTTGCACAAACCGCCCGGCATTTATGTAATTATCAGCTCTGTAGTTTAGTCTAAGGCCGCCCACATGCTCAGCCTTCTGAAACCTCACCTGCTCGTCTGTCAAGCCTCACTGCCAATATTTCTGTCCCTAGTCCCGCCGCGCCCCGCTCAGAGCTGATCGTAGCTCCGCCCCCACCCTGGCCTTTCTCCTGCGGCGAGCCCTCCGCCACTGTGGTGGCAGCTTTTATCACCCCTAAGCAGCCACGCGTTGGGGGGCAAACTGATTTGAAAAAGCCCGACAATGACACAGTTATGAGAGAAAAGGTGCCCCTAGCAAAGCCTGAGCCTGACTTTGATGACTTCAATGTCGAGTCACTAGAGCAGAGACAAGAATCAGGGGGCTTGTTTCTGGAAGAGGATGACTCTAAGCGAGACACGATCAAAAGGTGTCCTCCGGGGTGAGTATTTCATTCAGGTGAAACAGTTAAGGTCCAAAAACATGAAAAGTATGTTTGAGGCTGTGTATTGATGATGCTGAAACACACAGAAACAGACTGAATGCTCGTTGTTTGTCTGTTCTGCAGTCTTGAGCAGAAAAGCGTTGAAAAGTCAGACGGAGAAAAAGCATCACTGACAGAGCAGTTAGAGGGCGCGGCAGTGTGGAAGGAGCGGGAGAAAGAAAAGGAGTCGGAAATTCAAAGGAGGCAAGAAGAGGAGAGGAGGAAGAAAGAGGAAGAGCAGAGAGAGATGCTTCTGAAGCAGGAGGAGGAGAGGAGAAAACGCGAGGAAGAGAGGAAGAGGCTGCTGGAAGAGGAGAAGAGGAGGCTCTTAGAGGAGGAGGAGGAGGTCAAGAGGGAGAAAGAAAGAATGAGGCGTGAAGAAGAAAGACTTCTCAGAGAAAAGAGGGATAGACAGGAGAGACTGAGAGAGGAGGAGGAAAGGAGGAAGAGAGAGGAGGAGGACAGGACGAAGAAAGAAAAAGAGAGGAAGCGCTTGGAGCTTGAGAAGGAAAAAGAAAAACTGAAGAGAGAAGAGGAGAAAAGACTGGAGAGGGAAAGATTTATGCTAAAAATGAAGGAGGAAGAGGAGGAGAAAAAGAGGCTGTTGGAGGAAGAAGAGAGGAGGAAGAAGGGGGAAATGCGCCTGAAAGAGGAGAAAGAGAAGGAGCAACAGAAAATGAAGGAGGACGAGGAGATAATGAGGAGGGCAGAGGAGGAAAGACAGAAGCATGAGGCAGAGAAAGAGAGGAAGAGGAGAGATGAAGAGGAGAGACAGAAAGAAGAGGAAAGAAAAAAGCTGGCCGAGGAGAAAAAGAGGAAGGAAGACGAGGAGAGCAGAAGAATCAAAGAAGAAGAAAGAAGGAAGAGGGAGTTGGAAGAAAAGGAGAGACTACTCAAAGAAGAAAGAGAGAAAGAGAGACTCTTGAAGGAAGAAAGGGAGCAGATGGAGAGGCGGAAAAAAGAGGAGGAAAAGAGACACGAAGAAGAGGAGAGAAAGAAGAGAGAAGAAGAAAGGAGATCATTCCAAGACGAGCAGATGAAGAAAAAGATAGAGGCGGAGGAGCGGAGGCTGAAGGAGGAGAAAGAGAGAGCAGCGAGGAAACTGAGAGAAGAAGAAGAGAGGAAGAAGAGAGAGGAGGAACAGAAAAAGAAACTCCTGAAAGAGAAGGAGGAGATGGAAAACAAGAAGAAGAGGGAGGAGGAGAAAAGGGGAGCCAGAGAAGACGGAGCTCCGGTCCACAGCGTGGAGGTGAATAAGCCAGATGAGGACAAGCAGAAGATGAGAGCTGCAGCTCCTCACAGCTCCGCTCAGCTTCCTGCTCCACACCGCCCCCCGCTGGTCACAGCCGGCACTGCAGCCCAGCAGCTGCCCTCACGTGAGCGGTGAGTTGCAGCGCTGACGTCGTCATTCACTGTGGCTGTTTGTTTGTGTTTGGAGCGGCTTTTCATAAACAGCAAACAAAATCAATCCCCCCTCGTTTGATTTGGTCAAGAGTCATTTCTTTCTCTGTATTTCTGCACTGAAAGGGGCTGAATCTCAGTTTATCTGTGGGGATTATTCTGGGATTATGAGCCCACTTAAAGCGTCACAGCTTTAAGGTTTTATAAGACAAATCTGCAAAGTTCAACCCCATTTACAAACAAACAAACAAACACAGGATGCGATGTAAAATGTTGAAATAAAAAATCTTCTCATTATTTAGCCCTTTTTTCAAACAAATATTTTCCTTAAAATTACGACAACTTATTCCCTCTGTGATATTTCTGATTATATATGATGTTCAAATGAAATGCATTTTATTCTTTATTATTATTTTATTGATCTTGGAAATTGGGTTGTTTTGATGCAAGCAGGACTAATCTTTTTTTTTAAAATTTGGACTCTTAACTGCTTCTCTTAAAGCAACACTCTCATTTCTTCTGTTGTGTGGATGCATGAAAGCAGGAAAAATTCAGCTGTAACTGCAGAATATTCTGTGGAAATATTGATTTCCCCTCCCTTATTTAATATAAAATAACTCTTTTTTTCATCATGGCTGCCCTTTTCTTATCTCTGCCGAACTCTGTTATTTTTCTGCCTCTCTTTGTCCTCTTTCTCCCTCCTTACTCCAGTCTGGCGCAGCCCCCTCCCATAAAGGAAGGTGAACTGTCAAACATTGTTAAAAGAGAAAAGAAAATATCTGCCACATGTGCTCCACCTGGCATCTGCTCAGACCCCACTGCTCAGCTCTCCACTCAGAGCAAACCGCTGACATTAGAGGTCTTGACATTGGTCCCACCTCCACAGAGGCCGTCTGATGCAGAGATTCCTCTGTGGAAAATGCTTGAAGGGAGAAGTGGGAGCGATACACCAGACACAGTCTCTGCTGGGGAGGGTATAAAACCTTCATGCAGAGGGTAAGAAGGGATGAGGGGACGTATTTCTGCTGGCTTCCCTGCTTTATCATCCTGTCCGTCTTTTTGTTTGTCTGCCTCGCTATCGGTTTGGCTTGTAAATTATTTAGATAATTAAGAAATAAAAAATTTTTCCCTTGTGTTTTTTTTTCTCTTTTGTAGCACAACCAGAGATGATGATGTTGAGGTGGACGCCACTATGAGGCAACAGCTCCAACCAACAACAGCAGAGGGTTCAGAAACACAACACGCTGCTCAACACGGCCCACCAGCGCTTCACGCGGAGCCCAAAGGCCCAGAGACATCCACCGTGCAACCAACTCCCTCTCTCCAAGTTTCCACTAAACCACCTGGCAAGCGCACAGCTCTGGTGCTGGAGCCACTGCTGCCCACAAAACCAGACCCAGGGCTGCGGCAGGAACAAGATCTCCGGCCGCCAGGAAAGCTGCACCCAGAGGGAGCGGATGGGGAGAAAGCAGCTGATGCTGCGGCTAGCAGTCCGGAGAGTCTCAGCGACAATGAGAAGCCGGTGTGTGACGCGGAGAAGCAGCTGTGGGCAGCTGTGGAGGAGACCGCAGCTGAGACGGGAATGGAAAGTAGCAAAAGCTTTGAAGAGAAGGAGGAGAAGCAGAAAGAGGAGGAGAGTGTTGTAGGGGGGTGAGTCAGTGATGGTTCCTTGCAGTCTCTGCAGCATGATGTGCAAACGCAAACCTGCACACGGCCCGACTAACCTTCTTCCACTGCACTGTGGCATAATCACAATCAGTTGTTCCAATTAACCTCATCTAACGCTCATGTTAACCTCCATCTATGCCCAGTACTCATTTTAATGAAACTGATTTAATTAGAGCTTCTCAGTAAAACGTGTGTATATGTATGTGTGTTTTCTGTGTGTGTGTGTGTGTGTGTGTGTGTGTGTGCGTGTGTGTGTGTGTGTGTGTGTGTGTGTATGTTAGTGCCCAGACAGAGGCAGATGTGTGTGTTGCAGAGCAACAGAAGGAAGCACCTGCTGGCTTCATGTCGGCAGTAGGTGGGGTGTTTTATAGAGGGTGAGTCTATCGGCCTGCCGGTGTGGTTCAATTTGCTTCTTAGGCGTGTGATGAAGAATGCAAAATACTTTTTTTGTCGATTATGATAACAGAGGTACCTGAAAGTTTAACACTGATTCATAAATTTCTACATAAACACTCCTTAGAATAGTTTAAGAGAGCCCATTTAAACAGATGGAAACATATGTATGTATAATAGTATATTTGTCATATATTAGTCATTTCTATGTCATTTTTCTATCAGATGTTACATATCTGAGAATGGCAAGGGTCTGAGAGCCATTTCATTTCAGTATCCGGTGTGAAATCTTTAGATCATTGGTTTGATTTATTTAAGATTGCTTCTATTTATGGCTCATGCAACATGTTTGACGTGACATTTCTGCAAAAAGATAGCGAACTATAGTTGTTGTCAGCACAGATTTGTTTGCAAATCTTTCAACAGTATGAAAGCATAATGTGTTTACCCACTGCTAATAATACCAAAAACTATGTATAAACCAGTGTGTTTGCGCTGCTTCAAAGCCAACAGAGCGGTAATCTGTATATCAAGAAATCCTTTTCCTGTGGGCGCTTTCGTATGGCTCTTTGGAGGAGCACCAAAACAAAGTCTATAAAGGAAATGTTCAATCACGCATGCTGTCTGGCTCCATGTGGCAGGGTTCAGCTGTGTTCATAGCACAGGTCGCTGTAGGGTGAGTTCTGTCTCACGGTTTTCCTGTCCCTCCTGTTTGCCCTTTAGCTACGAGACAGTGGCCTCCCTACTGCACACAACTGGATCAAATGTTGCAGGTCATCCGCAGTCGTCTGCAGACCGACCATGTCCACTTAGGAATGATGAAGAGCAGCCATGTTTAAATACAGAGAGCCTGTGTCCCTCTGAGACAGATTATGAGCCGATGGGTGGCATCGGTGTGGACATTTCCCCCCCTGCAGCTTTCTCTGACTCAGCAAAAAGTCAGCCGATGACCGAAGATGAGCTTCAGAATGAATTAGCTCAGAAAGCAGACGCGATACGTGGGCTGAGTCTGGTGGCAAGTCTGCGGATAGCAGCCAGCGAGCAGGAGAAGGAGAAGGAAAGGATGGAGAGCATTGAGAGGGAAAAGAGAGAGGAGAAAGAGAGAGAAGGCACAGAGAAGAAAGATAAAGAAAGGCTGGAGAGAGAAAAGGCTGAAAAGAGAGAGAAAGAAAGTGTGGAGAGACTAGAAACAGAAAAGAAAGAGAAAGAAAGGACAGAGAGGGAAGAAGCTGAAAAGAGAGAGAAAGAAAGGATGGAGAGAGAACAGGCTGAAAAAAGAGAGAAAGAAAGGATGGACAGAGAAAAGGCTGAAAAAAGAGAGAAAGAAAGGATGGAGAGACTAGAAGCTGAAAAGAGAGACAAAGAAAGGATGGAGAGAGAAAAGGCTGAAAAGAGAGAGAAAGAAAGGATTGAGAGACTAGAAGCAGAAAAGAGAGAGAAAGAGATGATGGAGAGACTAGAAGCTGAAAAAAGAGAGAAAGTGAGGATGGAGAGACTAGAAGCAGAAAAGAGAGAGAAAGAAAGGATGGAGAGGGAGGAGGAACAAAAGAGACTGGAAAAGGAGAGGGAAGAGCAGCAGAAGAAGCAACTAGAAGAAAGAGAAAAGACACAGAGAGAAGTCAAGAAACAGAAAGAGTCCAAAGACGACAAGAATACGAAAAAGCAAAATAAGGAGACAAGAAGAACAGAAGATGAAAAGAAGAAAAAGAGAGAAGACGAAACGGGGGGAGAAACTCCTCCGTGGATGAGGGAGAAATTCTCCTCCGTGCTGAACAAGCAGACAGTAAGCAGCAGGCAGGCGGGCAGGTGTCCCCCGCTGAGGGAGGCGGAGCTGCATGACATCGCCTACGGCAACCATGAGGAGGAGGAGGAGGAGCGCAGGTCTGACCCCAGAGCAGCCGGCACAGACACACCCGAAGCTCAGGCCCATCCCGCCGCTCCAACATCAAACACCAAAGCCACAGAGTCAGGGCGCGTTAGCAAAGCTGCAGACAGTCCTGGTCTGAGACCAGTCAGACAGACTGCAACCAGTATAAAACACGGCGCCATCCCAGTGTGGCTGAGAGAGGACGAGGAGCAGGAAGTAGAGTATGAGAAAGGACACGAAGATCTTGGCTCCATCTGGCTGGCTGAGCTCTACATGCAACCAGGGTGAGTAAGGAGTGATGGGAGTGAATTAAAAACAGGTAGAGAGGTGAGTAACCAAGGCGATGAAAGAGATATGTCTCTGTGTCTGTCTCCACTTTAACTCCCGTCATCTCGGAGGAAAAGAAAAGCTACTAAACTTCGGGTTTGGCCCTCCCTGCAAGCTTTGTGTCAGCATGCAAGTCATCTCCCAGAGAGCATCAGCACCTTGTTTTTCATGCAGGAAACCAGAACTTCCTCTTTACCCTGGACAGGACTTACACAGGAAGTTCTGACACTGAAAGGAGCACGAGCCAAAGGCAACGTGTCTGAAGAGACAAGCAAGTTATTCATCATAGCTGAATTTGGAAAAGTGACAATAAGCGCTTTGACCCCCGGTTAAGCTGCTCTAAACCTCTTAGCAGCATCTGGAGGAATCTCCGATGCCAAAATGAACAGAAGGGGAAAAGCAAAATACCAACAAATCCTTGTGAAGACTTCTTTCTCTGAACTTGTGACTTCACAAGTCCTGCTTAGGAGTCCCTCTGTGACGTTGACCTGAGTTGCTAATAGCTAACTCAGAAGCATGCTACTGTTGAAATGTACAGCAGTGCTTCTAGCCTGCAAAGTGTGCATTAGGACAACCAAGGATGCATATGCATCTATTGTGGTTTTGACCATGTATAAATATATAATAAATGATCATTCATGATGCATTCATGCTGCCAGGCCTGCACGGCTGAATAGATTGTTTATGCCTCCAGATGTTCCAGTTGACTGCGCTGAAACTGTTGAATTTATCGTTGTTCTTTTGGTCCACTAACTGGGAGCGAAGGGGAAATTCTTGTTGGCCGGTGTGAAAAAGCTTTCTGAGCCTTTACATCAACAAAACTTCTTTGCTTTTTTCCAAGCGCTGGCTGCTTGAGATGAACTGTGGTATGCTGGCAAAGCAGAGCGGAGCATGACAGCGATACTAGCTGGATCTGTAATGTGCGTTCAGTTCTGAATTTTCCTTTTCTGTCCTCAGCCCAGGCCACCCAACTCCTGCTGTAGCCCAGAAGCCCCCCTCACCCCCATGCAGTGAACAAACTGTTAACCAGAGCTCTGATGCCAGTCAGACAATTAACCCCGGACCTCCTGAAACCTGTCAAACTAACAGTCCACACGCTAAGTGTCCTCTGCCGCCTCAGACAGTAGCGTTCAGTCCAACACTCCACAAACAGCTAATTAAAGGACAGAGCGATGACATTCTCACAAAAACTCCCCCCAGTCTGGAGGCAGCAGCCAGTGAGGAAGGGGAACTCGTCCAGTCTTCAGTGGTGCCTTGGCCCCTGCCGCCAAGCACAAACACTGCAAGCATAACCAGCGAAGAAGTGAAGACGCAAACAAACGCAAAGATCAGTCAGAAACATGATGACTCAAACACAGCCACGCGGAGTTTTGAAATGAGGTCTGAGAATGACACGAAACCCTCCGAGACACACACTTCGAAGATGGCCGGTCAGCAGCCGAACAATGTTCACGGCAGTGTCTGCAGAGACCGGCAGCTCCAACAGGAAGAAACGTTCTTATTGGCTAAAATTCACCAGATGTCTGGCGACTCGTCCCCTGTCTCGGGCCCTCGTGGTCTGAAACGACTCCTTCCGGCCCCGGGTGATATTGACTGCGATGCCACAGAGTGTAAATCCCAGTCAGACGTGCCCGCTGACCCCGCTGATCCCAGTCAGCACTCAGTTCTTCCCAGTTTCCATGCCCTGCAGGAAATATCACTGAGTGAGTTAGAGGAGCCACACGGAGAGGAGGAAGTGTAAGTAAACAGATGTTGCACGTCTGCGCTACTCACTAAAACGATGCTTGGCCATCTGATCTGTGGAGTCGTAGACTCAATATTAAATATTTGAGTTAGAGTTTTGCTACTCAGCCAAGAAAAGAAAAATGTTTGATACAATAATCTTCAGAAATAGTATGAAAAGTCTTTGTTGCAGTCGAACAGAAACATTGTTGGATATGTAGACGAGATGACAAACATGGAGTCAAAGCTGAGCTGTCTTTGGCCTCACGGATCTGAAAATCAAGCTTTTTGTTTTTATCATTTTCGCTGCAACGCAATTGATGATTAATTTATGTAAACAAAACTTGTGGTTTGACTGGTAAAATCCCAGAATGATTAAAGAAAGCACCAGAGCGGGATGATATAACCCCATGAACTGTTTGTTTAGTCCGCAGGCTTGGCTCCGACAGCGCCGTGTTCAAATATGATCTCATATATGCAGACAAAACTTTACTTATTTAGTTATTTTTGGCTGCTTGAGGCCGGATTTGCTCCCTGAAAAGACCTTGTGGATGCGTGTGTGTTGCTCCATGAGTGTTTGTGGTGCTGTGTGCTGCAGGTTGAGCTGATTGTGTTGTGTTTTCTGTGCTCTCTAACAGCAGCTTGCTCATTCTGCTCATCCCTGCATGTCGGCCGGCTCTCACTCAGTGGATGCACCCCCTAACTTCTCTCTGTGCATCATCCGTCTTTCGTTTTATCTTCTCATAGATCTGACCGCCCTGATGGTGGGAAGAAGCCGTTATCTCAGGGAAAAGACCCCGCCAGCGCAGTTTCGGCTCATCACTGTGAGATTAAGACGTCTCGGCTTCCTACGCTAGCAGAGGAGGAAATCCCTGAGTCTGTGCCGGTGGTCAGAGAGGAGGCTGATGGGAAGGATGACACAGCTGAGGTAGATACAACACTACGATGAACAATGATATACTTCTATACCAAACTGAGCTCCTCCCTCGTCCTCCTCTTCCTGCAGGACCTGGTGAACTCCAGTCAGTCGCTGCTTCAGTGGTGTCAAAGCATCACTAACAGCTACCAGGGGGTGAAGGTCACCAACTTCAGCACGTCCTGGAGAAATGGTCTGGCTTTCTGCGCCATCCTGCACCACTTTCATCCCGATAAGATGTACGCCGTGTGTCTCTTACTGTTTCTGTATTTCGGCTGTATTGCATTTTAACCATGCGAACATTTTGCATGCTGCAGTTTAAAGTGTCTGTCGTTTTATTCTTTCTGCCCCATTAGAGATTTTGACCAGTTGGACTCTCACGACATCAAGCTGAACAACAAGAAGGTGAGGATGAGGTGCATGTTTAGTGCACTGTGCAGTACAGAATCACAGACAGTACTATATTTTGTCCTGTAAAATGATTTGAATAAATACTTTTCTGACTGCTCTTTATAAGTTTTCAAACTTCCAAGTTTTGGTCCTTAAGAAATGCCTTTATAGTTCTAAAGCCAGTCTGACTCATTTGTCCCTTTGTACAAGATTCTAGACATTTTAGATTTTAGAATTTAGATTTTGGGTTTTTATCTATGAAATGTATTAAAAAGAAAAGAAGGAGGAAGATTCCTTATCAGTTTTCTCCTGTTAAGAAATTACTTTTTAAGGTTACTTGACAACAAGCAGGTCATCATCTTCCTAAGATACTCACAGGATGCAGTGAGGAGCAGCTGAAAATACTGACATTCCTTGAGGTCAAGTTATTTTTATTAGCGTTGCCACACCTACAGCCAGAGATTATATGAGTTTTCTAAAGATATGAAATAAGAAAAGGTGGAATGATGCAGACTTTAAAACTGGAGTAACATGCTCTCATTCTGGATTTAGTCTGCATCTGTTCATCTGACTTTTATAAAATCCTTTTCTTAGGAAACCAGAACGATGAGTATCACAGTCATCTGATTTGTCTGAAACAAAGATTTCCAGTGTTTTTTTTAATTCACTTGGGAAAGAAAGAATTATTAGACTTACAAAAACGTAATGTTTTTGAAAACGTAGATCCGAGTGAAAAGACTCATAATTCTTTAGCTTGATTTAAGGACTTGCAATTTTAATTTGAGCTCCTGTTTAAGTTTGAGGATCTACTATCAAGGTCTCATTTTAGTCATGCTTGAGAAATGAGAACTGTTTTAGCATCCATAGTCTGAGATCTAAATTCCAGGTATAAAGGGATCTCATTTGGGTCATCGGGAGAACCAGAACCCTAAGAATCACCACACAGTTTCTATTCATCCATCTTGACGATAGATTCTCCTGCAGATTTTAGTTAAACCACTAAACGTCAGCTGCAGACACGAAAAAAAACTGAAGTCTAAAAATCCAAATCCGTGTGATCTTCTTTCATGGTTTCTGGTCCATCCATTACCATTTGCACATGAAAGAGCCAGTAAAGACTTTTATCTATTTTTCATGTGTTGTTATTGAAACTCTCTCCAATGTCTCATCTCTTTGGCATCAGGCTTTTGACGGCTTTGAGGCCCTGGGGATCTCTCGTCTGCTGGAGCCATCCGACATGGTTCTCCTGTCCGTCCCTGACAGGCTCATAGTCATGACTTACCTCAGCCAGATCCGCTCGCACTTCACCAACCAGGAGCTGAGCGTGCTGCAGATAGAGCACAACAGCAGCCAGTCCAGCTACGGCCTGGCTCTGTCCGGCCCCGCCCCCACCAACGTGGATGCCGCTGCTTTCTGCATGGCCAGACTCAACGAAGGTGTGAGTCTGGAGGAAGGAGGCAGCAGCACGCTGGTGGTCCCGCCACCGAGAAGCAAACGGGTGGTTAAAGGTATAAAACTCAGCTCACTCTGCTCATTTCATCTCTGGTGCAGTTTATAGTTTTCACATTACTGATTATTTGAATAATCATCCCAAATGTCTGAAAAGAGCATGGCTACTTTATTTAACTTTATTAGTATGTGGACTTTTCAGTTAGTTTATCATTATAAACAAAACTTACTAAGTCAAGATTATTCAGCGATGGGATTTTTACTGTGTGTTTTTGTTTTTATGACTATGCAAAAAACGATGGGCTTGATTACTAGAGACTTTAAGGAAGGTTAGATCCTGAACAAGGAAAAAAGACTTACGAAAAAGAATTTTAGTGCAGATTAATTTGTCGACAATCATTAGATAAAGTAGATAAAGTATTGCATTTATTGTAGAATGTGCTCTCTAAAGTAGTGCAGATACGTGAAAGAACAGATGAACAAATTAAGAAGATAAATTATACATTTATTCCTGATTATAGCAGGTTTAAAAAAGTTTACAGATGCAGGCCTTTCATCTTTAGTTCTGTGGAATTGTTTGAATGTTGTTGAAATGTGAAATAATTCACATGTAAAGTCATAGATTTAAAGGGATGTTGCTGCTGTAAATATTTATCAACAAGTAATAGACATGAAGTTAATATGACTTGAAATAGAAATGAATATCTCTCAGTATGAGATCTATTGTTCAAATTGTTCAAATTTTAAACTTACTTCATCTAAAGACATTTATTTGTGCTGTTTTATTTAATCGAGCATCATAAAGATGTAATAGATGTATGCAGCAGTTAGATATATTTATTGAATTTTTTTCTTTTAATTCCTAGAGAATTAACGAGTAGAGTGACATATTTTCTTCCAAAATTTGACCAAAGTTTTCACAGAACCTTTAAATGTGATCTTTCATTAGCTGATGAGTCAATAACCCCAGTGCCACCCCCGAGGTCGTTTACTAAAGCAGCTAAATCTGGACCACCTCAGGTGACTCTCCTTCTGCCTTCATTCAATTTTTATTAACTGTTGAAAATGTATGATGTTACTATGGAGAATATGGTTAATTAGTTAGTTAAAGCTAATGCTTTTCCTTCTTCAGGATGGAGACAAAAACACAAACTCCACAACAGATACCACAAATAATAGAGGTAGGTAACAGAAAACTGAGCTTTTCTTTGCTCTCTCTCATCCGTTTTGTCGTGCTTTAATCTGTCCATTGTTGTTTGCAGAGTCGCAGAGTGCAGCTGAGAGCCAGCCACCTAAACCAGAAGAGGAAACAATGGTCAGTTTTTGTGTTCTTCGCTTCACCACATCATCTCTTACATTTCTTTGACTCACATTTCATTTACCTGCAGAAGGCACACATCACATTTATATTACAAAAACTTCACATCTTGTATTTTTCTAAGCTTTTTGGCCTCGCTCTAATCCTTTGACCACCTTTTTCTTGTTTTCCTTTGCCCTCCCGTTTCTCCATGTTCTCTTTTCTCTCCCTTGATCTCCTCCTTGCGTTTGTGAATGTTCCCGTGCGACTGCGTGTGCTTGCATCGATATGCGTGCGTGATGCGGCTTGTGGTCAGTGTCTGCAGGACACCAGCCAGTATGTGTTAAGTGAGCTGGCAGCGCTGGAGACGGAGCAGAAGCACATCGACAGCAGGGCCGCTGTGGTGGAGAGGCGACTGCGAAGCCTCATGGAAACCGGTGAGCAGGGCACACAAACACAGAAATGAGCGAGCTGATTTAAAGAAGTGGCTTTAAATGTATAACTTTGTTTGTTTTACCTTAAAAATTTCAAATCAAATACATGAATTTGGAACAGGGGTCAGAGTACATTATCTTGACGTGTATGAAGGCATTCACACACACCAATTAACTAATGATATCCCAATTTTAAAATCAGGTTTAAGATATTTAGAACTAGCTTTAATATAAATAACTAATAGTCATTTAAAAGTTTAGCACAATCAAAAACAATATATTTACATATGGCAATTTAACTGACTTAAAGGGATACTGTGGAACTTTTGACCACTAGGGGGCTAAATTTTGCAACAGGCTACAGGACACTGATGCAACATGAAACAATCTTTCTCTTTCTGGCCTCCTCAGATACTGTTTTCACCTTCTTACTTCTTTCAGCCATGACAAACCTTTAAGGAAAACGTAGCACAAACCAGACCCTCTGTCTTTATAGAAAGGGAGCATTAAGCAAAGAGCTGCAGGTCACATGATCCCACAAGAGACACACATCAAACGCTATATATTGACCCCAGAAATCATCCGTCATTGCTCACATTAGACTAATATTTGGGTCGCTTTAAGTTTTCTAGGGGTTAATCAAGCTCTGCGTTTCTCCCTGTGTTGTATACACACTGGGAAACAGAGGTTAACATCTTTGCATGAGCTGTTGCTTATTTATCTATCTTTACAGGAAGTGACCGAGATGAAGAGGAAAGGCTGATACAGGAGTGGTTCACCCTGGTGAACAAGAAAAATGCCCTAATACGCAGACAGGACAACCTGGAACTACTGTACGTTTACTGGAAAAGCTCCCATAATGTAAACATCCCAGTAGTTTCTAACTGTCTTTCTTACTGATTTGTCTGCAGACAAGAGGAGCAGGATCTGGAGAGGAGATTTGAGCTTCTGACCAGAGAACTACGGGTCATGATGGCTATTGAAGGTCAGTATATATTTGATGATAGCCACATCATTCAAAGATTGATTCTTTTTTTAGCTGAACTGGCATCAGGTCTGTCGTTTTGAGGGATCATTCTGTTTGGCTGCTCAGTGTAGTTAAAATCCATGTTGTCTCTCATTTTTTCCATCTCGTCCAATTTCCTTCAACAACCATAAAGCAAAATCATGTAAGCCCCTCTTGCTGAACACTAGCCCTATCCTCAGTTTACACCTAAATGTGACAAGCAAACAACCTTAGTATAACTATAAGCAAACACTGCTTTATTCCCTTTTCAGCTTCACTCGACGAACACAGGAAAAACACAACTGCACCGACAAAAGAAGAGTTGTGTCTTCTTTTGTCGGTGTAGACTGTACATCTTAGCAGACAGTTTTAGTGCTATTTTACCTCTAAATGTTGACAACATGAGACATACAGTGGGCCCTTTCATTGCGACATAGGTTTACTGTATGAACAGAAATGCTAACGTCACACAGATAGTCTGTTTATTTGCAGAGATTCAGTTTTAAAATTTCCACAACTCTGCTTATCCTACAGAATAACAGTTTTAACAAAACTTTAACATGGGAACCTACAATCAGAGCTAATTGTAAAATTATACAACATTTACCGCAAAACCTGCAAACTAACTCTAAGGATTTTTCCAGCTGGTGTGAGAACATTGCCATTAAGCTTTAATCCACAGATCCTTCAATATTTAGCACTGAGCACAGTTTTGCGGTCACTAACAGAACATTTACTGTGATTTATTTGTTGCTTGAGGCCTTGTGGGGTTGGCAAAACTCATTCAAGCGAGAAAACAATGTCAGCCCGCCAAGCAACTGTGCATATTTCTGTTGCAGTTTGGCCCAAACTAGTCGCTAAGCAGGAAGTATGCAAATGTTTTACAGTGACATGGTGACAAAGAAAAACCTTTGAATGCAGTACAAATGGGGTGTTTCAGAGACAGCTACTTCTGTTGGAGAGAATAAGAACTTTATTTATTACCCATCAAAGGAAAGAACATGTTTTCAGTGCACTTCCAGACTAATGCACAGTGCACACTAATCAATTAAAGAAGAAAAGTAAAAAACTGATGATTGTTTTGCAGACTGGCAGAAGTCGACTACTCAGCAGAAGAGAGAACAGCTGCTCCTTCAAGAACTGGTGTCATTAGTCAACCAACGGGACGAGATCATCAGAGACATTGATGCCAAAGAGAGGAGGTCGGTTTGTGCCCACAAAATAGGCAACACATGCTTGTATGCAGAGAGCAAACACATTCACATTATTTAACAATCATGTTTTACATAAATCATAATAAAAAATAAATCATTTATTATTTTCCCTCATTTGTAAGGAATTGCTTGATTGGATGCAGAAGGATTGGATGGTGTGAGATGTAAAATGCAGCCTGTGGTTATGCTTGTGTTTGCAGTGCACTGGAGGAGGACGAGCGCCTGGAGCGAGGTCTGGAAATGAGGAGGAGAAAATACAGCAACAAAGACAAATGTGTGTTACAGTGAAACGGATGCGCACAAATAGAGTTTTTAAGGAGTCCTCCAGTGTTTTGTGTAAGCAAAAAGAAAAAGGGTGTCTCAGGACTTTTAGCCTTTTCCTTTCCTGGTTTTTAAAGTGCCTTTCATTTCCCAGGCCTCTGAGATGCAAAGTGTGTTCTTTGAAAGTAGAGCATCTAAGTTTCTTGTTTTCTGTGTGCCATAGTGTAATGGTGTTATATTTCTTTTCATCTATTTTTATTTATTTAAAGTGTGTCATAATGTTATACATGCATTGCACATTGTGTGTTTATTTCTATTCAGTGTTTAAACACTGGCCAGTCCTCTCTTTTCAGGGGATGCAGGGGATGAGTCTTCGTCGTCGTGACAAGAAATTTGTAAAACAGATGTGCCTTGCTTATTGAGGAGTAGCTCACAGTTGCTAATGCACATAAAGAAACTTATTCTGTCTAGGTAATGTTATTTTTGCCTTAAACAGGAAAGAGTCCATTAACCTGTCAAGACATTTCAGAAATTCAACTGGTTTATGGTAAATCGACCTGGACTCAGACCTAAAATGGCGTTAGCATGGTTTCAAACTCATTATTCATATGCATACTAAGTGATGCCAAAGGTGGATTTCAGTCTAAATAATTAGTTTTAAGCTGAACAGTGTGAATCACAACAATCACAGCATGTGTAGAGGGGATGTTCACATGATGTGAAAGTGATCGCTCCTTTCCGAATGACTACTGTGTGCATGTTGTTTGAGGTGTTTAAATGGTACCCGTCAAACTATAGAGGCTTCCAAATGTGGCTGTCTGTATTTATGAGACTATGTTGGTGAACAGTGTTTAAAATTTATAATTAATAAATATTAGTTGCTCATACTTGTCAGTTGTGAGTAAATTATGTCTGTTTTCAGATGGTGTACAATGATGCTTTTGACCTCAGGGTTAACAATACACAGCAAGCGCACAAATTATGTTCAGTTTTTGCACGTTTTCATTGTGATTTGGAAGTTAAACCAGGACAGCTAGACTGGCTGTCTGCTCTCCACCTTTTGCCCTCCTAACCCTGGGACCACAGCCTGCTCCTGCAGAGTGACCGTGATTAGAAGCAGCTGCCCCACCTGCTGCTGCTCCATAAACCACAACCCCACCTCCTCCCTACTGCTGATCCATGGCCACAGCCCACCATCACAGCTGGCCTCTTCTGTCTCTTCTAATGGCTCTCTAGCATAATTTTGGTGCACTTTTAAATATTATGTGACAACTTAAGCTAACCTCCTGCTAATTCATTAAGCTTCATTTCCTTTGATCCTCTAATAAGGTAACATTGCTAAAACGTTAGTTTATTTGTGGCCATAATTGTTTTTTAGTTTTTTTTTATAAACTTGACGATTTGCAACAATTTATTCATAGCAGAATAGTGAAATTAAGCGAGAGGCATTGCTTGGACATCATTATTTTCTTCATTTGACGACCTTTTAGGGCATTAATAAACAGAGATGGGGACTTGAGTTTGGGACTCGGACTCGCGTCGCACTTGAGTCGCACCTAAATTGACTTCAGACTTGACTTGGACACGTGCCTAAAACACTTCAGACTCGACTTGGACTCGTGGCTTGGGACTCGTGAACAATCTTTATTTTCTGGGCGTATTTTCATTGGCAAAACTGAAATGTCAGAGAAGCTTAATATCATTTCCTCCTTTTGCCACATGGTAACCATG
>JAVQJG010089670.1:0-14016 GCA_036024015.1 Craterocephalus amniculus | reverse complement strand
TTAACTTTTAATGTCTGCTCTTTGCAAGCATATATTAAAGCAAAATAAAGAAAAGGTATTATAATCTATGTGTAATGCTGATGGCACAGGCCACAAGCAGCGCCCGCTCCGTTGTCATACATTGAGAGCACGTTCAACAGTTGCCATGGCAACGACGTATCGCTCTCGTCTTTGCTTCCAAATATCATTCTAATGTGAGTATTTCCTTTAAACTGAAATGATAAATGGTTGTTAGTACCTTTTCCTCTTATACACTTTCCCTTGACAAATCGACTGAAGCTTTATTAAAGCATTGATCACCACACCGGCCTCATTGAAATCCCCACGCGAGCAGCTCGAAACCAATGCTCGAAACACACGATGACGAAACGAGGCCTCGGTTGGAGCGGTCACGTGACTTTTGCCATGCTGACACAACGTATCGGAACAATGCTCGCGACACTTCCGTGTCATTTGCTCGAAACATACTCGAGCACACAGACTCGAGCGTAACATCACTAGTCATTAGAGACAGAGGTGTGACAGCGAAGAAGGAAGGAAGCACAACGCAATACAATACAAGTTTGAAATAAAAAGGGTGAAATAAAACCTGAAGCAAGACAAACTACAGAATATAAACCACAAAAACACATAAAAATCCACTTGAATTAAAAGAATTCCAAATTAAAACCTGAAAACATTTGACACTGAAACAAGAACCAAATTTAATTTCTTATTAACATATTTTCAATGTGAAATTGAGGCAATGGAAACCCAAGTAATGAGCAGGCTAGACTCTGGAGCTTCACCTGGATAGATGTTTTTTTACAGTCAGCGGCTTCATTTTTGTCTCAACAAACTATTCTGGGAAACATCAGACTTAATCGCAGCTATTCTCCTCTATATTCACAGAAATAGCCCGACTGCTGTTTGCCAACAAGCATACTGTTGGATTACTGAAGGATCTGGCTAGAAACAGCGACTGTGTTAAACCAAAACAGTTAGCTGATAGATGTTCAGGGCAGAGACAGTCTTGGATGAATTACAGGAACATGATCTATATCTAAATATAAGTCTATTGCATGTACACAGCAGGGCCAGAGGGTTGCCATGACCACCAACCTCTTAAGCCGGGCCACTCTTCAAAACCTGTTGTTTTGTCACTAAAATTGCCATTGAATTGACTTTTTTTTGTTACATTTTTTTTACCAGCTGAATTCATACATTGACTGAACAAAAGATAGTTAAAATGACAAAAATTAGAATAAAATGCAAAGGGTCCAAAAACTTTTCAAAAACAATTTAGCCATATATCAAAATAAAATTGGCTCAAATTTGGGGATTGATTGAAAAAAAAAAAGCCCACAAAATTAAAATTGAGCAAAGCATTGCTAATCATGACGTAGACATGTAGTTTCATATAAATATATCATGCAGCATGGTGTCCCTGCTGCACAGCAGTCATGCCTGCATAATGTAAATAAGAATGTCTAAAAAGAATTAACTATTAACTAATTTATTTGTTTTATTCAGACATACAGTAATGTCTTATTAATAATTGTTTTCCTCTAGGTTTAGTAGATCAGCATACAAGTGTGTGTGAGTACATGAGTGTGTAGACTCCGCAGAGTAACACTGAAGTCATTGCCGTCAAATTATTCTCTAACTCCCCGAGACACCCGTGACCCTTTCACTGTACATCAGTCAGCTTCCCACTCGCTCGTCCTCATGTCAGCACACATACATGTATTCACATGTCCGGGAAGATACCCCCACACACTTCATGTGTGGCTGGAGAGACTACAAACGCGACGAGGAATACTAAAAGTGTGCATCAGCGACACAGAAGATTCTCAAGTGACCTTCCCATCTCTCTCCCACAAACACACGAGGCAACAAAGCCTCTAGCACCCCGCTCATCTGCTTCGTATCTCCATATATAATGTATCGCCAGCCAAAATGGAAACACTCAACAGCCGTGATCCATAATATATTAAGCCAGGTTTGGAAGAACAAGTTGCCTCGTGTAGTGCTGTTTGAGATATAGTGGGTTTCTGTTTGTGCGGTGCATCTCAAACCTTTACAAACAATCTTTATTTGTTCTGTTTTTTGTGTACAGAATTTTTTTTAAGTGGCTTTATGCATGATTTGATTTATTTACAATAAGTAAGAATGAGATGCAAAACTTCTGAAACCTTCTGAAGGACCTAATGTCTTGTTTGCCTACAATATATTTATAATGACAACTCAGTTATCCAACAATCAGGAGATATTAGGCTTTGTTTGTAACAATCTCCCTTTAATTATCTCATTGTGTAATTATGATGATGGAGCAGGGGAGCGTGCAAAGCCTGCAGGACTGTGGCCCTTAAGGACTGGAGTTAGAGATCCCTGGTCGATGAGGATAGTTGGATGAAGTATTTTCTTTCTGGTGTAAAGTTAGACACATAAACACATGGAACGTGAGAGGTTTGGAAAACAGAAATCTCGTTTTTTTTATTTAAATAGTGATTGGAGAAATAAAAGGAGCTAAATGTCAGGGTATGTAGGCGTAAGCTTGAAGATATAGATGTACTTAAACAGAGTTTAGTAAAGTAAAACAATTACTGCAACAACAATAACCAAAAATGTGTGACATTGATTTCACAGCAGCGTTTAACAGAAATAGATCTAACTTAGACGTTGCGTTCCCTATATCCAAATTTTTCATAAGACAGTTTATATAAGAGACACATTGAACATAAACATGTCATCTCTTTGCACCTTTTAAAGCAAAAACAATTAGAGCACATAAGAGAATATTCTATTCATGAAAGCGTGGTGGGAGTTGGACGGGAGGAGCGATCAAAACATGTGTTTAGCTTAATTAATGGCACACAGTAATTATGCAACCTGCCCACATTCATACCACTTCTATACAGTCTTTAAAAGTTTCAAGGATGCAAAGGAGCAGAGTGTGCCTTTCTTCAGATGCCATGTTCAAGTTAGAGAAAATACAATTTTCCACTTAGTGTCGTACGGACCTCCTGATATTCTGTTTCTTCTCATTTCAGAGGAATATTCAAATGAGATCCAACTTTAGCTCTGTCTCCGTGCAGGTTGCTAAGCTACAGACTGTGTCAGGAAGTGACAAGCGTACATAATTACGACCCTGGCTGACAGACTTCGAACACAGTGTTCATTAGACTTACTCAAGCATTAAGGCATCAAGTCTTTTTCAGGGACCAAAACCTGACACAACCTTTTGTATCAAGTTTTAACTACATGATAATTTGATGAATCAGTATTTCAGCAGTTAAGAAGCAAAAAAAGGATTTTTTTCTTTTTTACCCCTCTAAGTGTAAATGCAAAGTAGCCTATTATTCCTCCATTTGCTTAAGTCTGGTTGTATTCTCCTTAAAACACTTTCAAAATATTACAGCAGTTAAAAGAGGTATAAAAAAAAGTTTCTTCCTTGCAGTAAATCTTCCTTTGAGTGGTTTAGCTCTGTGCATGAGTTGTGTTTGTGCATGTTGTATAGGGCTTTATGTGCCGTACTCCCCCTTCTCTCTCTTCTGGGTTTGATTGGCAGGGATATTAGCACCTTTTCCTCATTCTGCCTCTCTTCAACCCACAATCAATCCATCCATCTCTTCCCTTTACCTCAGGGGCGCTGGGAAAATAAAGCTATTTATAGCAACCTGAGGCATGCACAAGGCTCTCCCTGTGCAGGAAAAAAAAATCATATTTGAAGTAACACACTTTGATCTCATAAATGTAACAAATGAGAAATAATGATCTCAGGTTACTGTTACAAAATCAGTCTGAGGCTGAATTAGTAAAAAATGTCAATAAAACATAGCTCATGATGTGAGCAAAAAAGAGCTAAAAAAAAAGTCACAAATACAAGGAAGCATTTTTAAAAGAATAAAGAGTATTTGTGATTAGCATAATCAGATTAGAGAAAAAATATATATTTTAAATACGGAGATGCTCTTGAAAACATTTGACTCTAAATGATTTGCAAGTGACCAGCAGAAAGGTGAAGGAGCGAGGCACTAATTAGAATCTCTCACTTGACATGTATGATAAACACCAACTAAAGATCTATTTATTCTCCCAAGACTCCAGATGAAGTTACTGAGATGACTGGCACATAATTAAACTAGCTGAGCATAAACCTTGAGAAAAATAAGTCCTAAAGTAAGTTGGAAAACATACTTTATGGATCACATTGCATTCATTCAGTGTGTGAAGTAGGTCTTTTAACATTCATTTGCGTTCACATACCTCTTATTTTCTCCTAATTTTAGGTTTGACTTCACATTTAGCTCTTTTTGCTGTGTTCTAAGTGCACATCAGGGCTGTGGTCAAACAGACCCTGTACAGATAGAGGAGACATGTTCATGTTGTGAAACCACTACATCTGCCACACCAACAACAGGTGCGAACTGTTTCCAATGTGGTTGACAAATCTGTCACGCAGCATGTAGCTGCACAGTGATTTGTCCCAGTACAAGGATGAAATGGCATAGTTCTCATGAAGGGACAAACCATGCATGGGTTAGAAACGACATTTCTCAGTTGACAAAGCGACTGCCTCTTTATTAATCGGGCAACTGCCAATCAGAACAGGAGAGGTGAGTTTCTCTAACCACCTGCACGTCCTCTGCACTCCTGAAAACACTTGAAATGATGAAATGTACACAAAAACGTTCATGCCTCGTAAACCCATAATGAGATTAAAATGTTGTTTTTATGGCCGTCACAATAAAGAATATAATTATATGTAATGTAGTGTGACATTTTATTACTAGTGATGACAAAAGAGGAATCCTTAGACATAATGTTGCATTTCATTTGCCATTTTTCATACTTTCCGTTGGTTATAATTTGACTTGGCCACAGCCAATACACAATTTATACTTTATTTTTTCAGCTGGCCACATGAGAAGCCAGCTGTGCAGATTTATTTAGCAAAAATAAGCAAATGTGGATCTGTAATAAGGCAGATTCAGCAGCAGATTTAGTCAACTTTCTTTTTCTTTGCTGAATTTAAATGCATCCATGATGGGATAAATAGAGTAGCCAACACCTGACATCATTCCAAAACACAAGGGGAATGATTTTGATTAAATTGAGTGCCTGTGAATGGAATTGATATCATGCACAGGCTTGATTTTATCCGTCACTGTCAGTATAAGACCGCTGACAGTGGGTTGCTCACCTAAATTTGTCCTATACAAGGGACTCAGAATTTCCAGCGATTCAGGTGGATAGAAACTTGATTTCTATGGACTCCAGGAAATGTTTCAAAAGTTTGCATTCCGGAACTTTACTGAAATCATGCTGTAAATAAGTTACTTCATGCTATAAAAGCGATACTGTCTGCTATATTAGCAAAATTCATCATTGACAATTATGGTTTACATTTGATCATTTGGATAATAGATCATCATACCCAACGCTTGTCAGCTGGAGACAAATGCTAAGTGAGAAGGAGTTTGAAGAAATAACACAAACTGGAGCTTTTAGGCATTTGGTATTTAAAAAGGAACGAACGCAATTGCCATGAAAACAGTTTTATGCACATCTGAGGATACATCTTATTGTACTGTGAATTGGAAAGAATATGTAGGAGTAGAGGAAACTAAATTAGAGGTGATGCTGTATTTGTTCTTGGCAGAAACTTGCAGTAATGAGCAAAACAACTGAGTTTGTATTTATCCCGAGCAGCACTTCACATTTCTCTAAAAAAGCAAAGGAAAGCAAAAAAAAGTAGCTCTATCTGTGTGGTAAACAAGCTGTTTTTCAAGACTGAAGGCAAAACCAACTTGAATTTATAGCTTTAATTAGTAAGAAACAAATGAAAATCATCCGAAAGGACAAAAGGCTGTTTTGAAGTTGATTGAATCCACTAGTCAAGAAGTGCAGCCAAATAAACAATAATAGTTTAGTCCATAAACAACAACTGCCATTTCCAAACCCAGACACTGATTCAAAATAAAAAGCACTTCATTTCAACTCTTTGAAATAAATTGCCACAAACCTGGCCAAGTGTTAACTCAATACCTATGGTTTAATCAGCTGTCTTTGTAGGATCATTTGTTCCCCATTTTCCTTTAAACTACAAACTTTGTATATAAAAGATGGACGTGTTCTCTTGGTAGAACAGCTAAACGAATTATAATGCTTTTGGACAGATCCCAGTCTGATTCCTGATGTGATCTGTAGTGTTAGAACCTTTTTCTTTTTAAGCATCAGTAAAACAGTGGGCTGGTTTTCAGATTAACCCAGCCTTTGTCCACTGATGATATTAACGGTTCAAAAGGAAGAAACATCTTTTTTTTTTTTATTGTTCCGAACCTTTTTTTTAAATATATCTAAAAGCACATTCCTGTTCAAATGGTTTTGGTGACTGGCACCACCACTGAGCCAAGTATCCAGCTGAGGAGAAAGTTTGAATTGCTTGCACAATTTCTTTGAAATCTCTGTGTTTCCATGAGTTAAAACCATGGAAACAGGCTCACTTTTACCAACATTCAGTAGAAAGAACAAACAAAAGCAACTTAAGTCTACAAACTTTTGGTTAGGCATAAAAATATAGATAAACTGGTCTAGATTCAGACTGACTTGGATGTTTTCTACATTTAACAAAAGTCCAGTTTAGTTTTACACCAAGCACAGCTAATAATCTTCCATCTTATCATAAGAGTAGCATCATTTTTATTGTAGAAATTAAGCTTTAATGCTTCGATATTTGAACCTAACTCTGTCAACAGCAGGGAACCCCCCACCAGCAAACTTCTGTAACCCCCCACCACTCTGTAACTGGGGGTATCTTAAAAATCTGACAAAAAAACAAGCTGGATAGGGAAAATCTGTCTCAGCACCTGTCAAAGGTCTTGCTGAGTCTGCAAATGTTAATGAAGAATCCCATCAACCTCCTGCAGACACAAACTATAAATTTGGGTATTTCTGTGTGGCAGGGTATCAATCATTTAAATGCTTTCATGGTGTTTGATTAGGCATAGAGTAAAATTAAAAAAGTACGCTTTTTCGGAGGTATAGAAAACAGAAAAACAGAGAAAATCTTAAATTGAAAAAAGGGCTGATTATTTTTTTGTACTTTAATGACTTGCTAATAGTAAATGTGCAGTGTGCCTTCCTGCACCATAATTATCCCAATCAGCCAACCAGATATCAGCTCTAATAAGATGCAATTGAAAAAAGGACAAGAAACGATGAAGTCAACACTTAAAATTACTCCAATGAGACAGAAGAACACTGCAACCCAGCATGTTTGAGTTTGATATGAATGTTTATTTAAAAATCCATAGTTCAATACAGAAATAGTCATCTATATATTATCAATCAGTACTTCAGCCATGCTTTATCTGATTAATCACGGTTTCAAAAAAGTACAAGATCATTTCTCTATTAACTGAACTTGTGCAAAGGAAATACACTAGAAAGCAATAGAAACACCGACACAAAATAGATACCTGTCAATTCCTTTAAGCAAATCATTTTTCTGAAGAAGGCATCGCACAATTCCAAGAAAATCAGTGAGAGATTTAAGGCCATTTTGTACAATTAAATTTTCATATAGATTTGTATATTTCAAAACACGCAGTTTTCAACAAAAGGAACTGGTGCATCCTTTGTAAAACTGTACATGCAAACATAGTGCACATTGTTAAGAAGATATGACGAGCATACAATATATTATTTGGATATCTTTAGTAAACAAAGATCGTATGTGTTCACACCTCACTTGTTCTAACAAAACACTCTTGTAAAGATGCCTGGCAGGCACTCACAGACACACAATCAGAGTTCACTATAAAATGCATGCACGCACACACTTACACACACTCATACACAGTTTTTAGCATCATGGGGATGGTTAGCGAGCGCTTGCACTGTGATGCGTTTTCCCAACCACGACTGAACATGAAATAATTGCCAAAACTTCTGTGTGAGTATAGACGCAAGAAAGGTTGGAAGAATTTCTCCTTGGAAAAATAGGCTTATATAAAAGTAACTCAAAAATGAAATATTTTAATTTAAGTGACCCGAATCTTCAATTTCTTTCTGTTTTTATTATTATTTGCATTTTAAATTGTAATGTTTAGGCCTAATTTGTGTTTATATCTAAATAACTAAACGATTGGTTTATGTTGGGCTACACCAATAATGCAATTTTGATGAGGGAAATTTAATTACACACATGATATATGTATTTACGATAGACAAAGTTTTATAGTCACCTGCCATTTTCAGGCCGTTGCAACTTTTCCTGCCTGTCATGTGTTGCTTAAACTACTAAAAATCATCGAGAAATACATGTATATTCTGACTGAAAAGACTATCAGAAGAAGATGCAACCCGTGTTTGTTTAGCATAAGGGCATGATGAGTATTTCATTTTGCAATCCTAAAAAATGCTAAGAAATAACAAAACAGTCGAAAAAAACTTTAGTCTTTTGCATTTCTGAGGGATTAATTTGGAATATTTATAATTTAATAGCTGAAAAAATAATAATAAATGACTTAAGTCTCACAAAAGTGCAGCGAGATTCAGTAAAATGCAGCTTCGCTTTTACTGGCTCTAACCTGATGAGTAGCAACGCTGCTGTAGAAAACGTCTGCCTCTCACATTAAGAGAGGCTGTGATAAACCCACCGCACTGGATTTATTAAGTTTGGTGACCGTGGTTTTACAGTGATGCTGCAGTAATGAGTTCCTCGTGTTGACCTGCAGTCCTAATGATATGTCCAGCTGTGCTTTGAACACAGCGAGTGGCTGCAGGAATACCAAGCTAGCAAACACACACTTGTGTGGTTAGTTCAGCCATGCCATGCTAGCAAACACACACTTGTGTGGTTAGTTCAGCCATGCCATGGCTCTGCTACGGGAAAACTCAAGACATGAGAAAGCAAAGAGAAGTTTGGCATTGTCCAGTTAGTTTTCTGGCAGTTCTGTGTTGCTGCCACAATACAAATCATGAATGTCAGCTTTATGATACTGTGCAGAGGTAAGAGATTTATACTTTCCATTTTCTAAATGTCTGTTTTTTAAGGTTGCATTTATTTATTTTTTGTTGTCCTGTCACAAGCAAATTCTCATTAAAGAAAAAAAGCATGCATAAAAAACGAAGTCTGTAAGATCATGAAGTCTTGATGCCAGCATGCATGGTTGTTAATTATTCATGCTGTTCATAGATTAATTTTGAGAGAAATACCTCCATTTTTCTAAATAAAGAGGAAACAAAATTAAGAATAACAGCTGATGTGATTAAAAGTTAAATAAGGAAACTATAAATTTTCCACTTTTTAGAGATTTCCCTTGTCATAATTGGGCAAAAAACAGCTGATTTTCAGGCTCAAATTATGTGCTACATACTGAAAACATTACCATCAGCTTATCAAATGAGACATTTTTTCAAATACTATCAGCTTTGTAATCATCGTAATGCTGCAATATCTTTTCCTTAATTTTATGGTACAATGACCAATATAGATTTAAATATTAGAAGCTTTTTCACTTGGTCCGCCTTTGTGATGTTATAAACAGAGCATTTATTTCATTTGCAGACAACCGTTTCACTCGTCGCTGACATTCTTGCAAAACACTGATCAATCACTCCACATTCACGATAAAAACAGAAGACCTCACTGTTAATTGAAATCTCGTCAGATGTCGTTGGTGACTAACAACTCAAACAAATCCTCCTTTTTCACACGATCGGAACATATAAACACACGTAGTAAAAACAGACGTACAAAGCTGTATCAAAGCTAAATGTGCAAGTAAAAAAATGTGCACGCACGCACTAAAGAACCAAAGAGCATACAAAGGAAACATGTGTTTTTCTATGCATTTTTGACCACTGGGCTATTTTTGCTCAAACAGAATTTTGTTTGAGAGCAGCTGCTGTCGATTTAAACATGGGGCAAGAATGCAGCGCAACAACACGATGGGATGGAAACCCCTGGGCATGTGGGGGGCATCCTGCAGCCAAGGCAGTTCGGAGGACAGAGACAGATGCACACAAACGGTAGCTACATTTCCATTCAACTGTAAATGATGCTACATGTAATCCTGAACTGCTCACATCCCCTGGTCTTTTTGAAAAGAAAAAGAAGAAAAAAGCAAATGTGTCTGTTGAGTCTTACACATTGACAGCAGCTTTTTTAAGCTGTATTCTGATTACTTGTTGCAAAGAAGAAACCTGTAGAGTGTTACAGTGAAGCCTTTAGCCTTTTTTCCCCTGGAAAAACCAGATGCAACAGATGCTACTACTTGGCTGAAATTCATAAACAGTCTGGATTTCAACGAACCCAGTTAGTATGCACCCATAAGACTAGGATGAGCTGCTTTTATTGATTTTCACAAATGACCCACTTTAAATTACCATTTGAAATCTGGTGTATAAGTATTATATCACATAAATAAAATCAATGATTATTTGACTGCTAATACTGATGTGAATAGTAGTTTGTTACTTTGTTATTGTAATAACATGATTAGCACGCTTATGTTTTGAAGATAAGCAGTATCCCTGCCACGCTTAATGTGTTAGCCAGTGAACAGCTGACAGAACTACATATGATCAATGGGAATTTTGTTTGTTATTTATGTATTTGGATCAAAAAGCAAATTAAAGCAAATTAAACATTTTCAACTATAATTTTTGACCATCAATTTAATTAAAATTGATTAGCATAGCACCAACTCACAACATGGTCATCTCAAGGTACTTTTTAAAAAAAGTCAAGTCTAATTGAGTGAAATCCAATCACTATTATCATTTCTCATTACTATTATATAATCTAATCTAATATGAATTAAATCAATTCATAATACTGTCATTATACCCTCTCATTCATTATATAGCCAGTGTGGCTAAAATCATGCAATGATAGGGATCCATAGTGTCTATGCTGTATTTCTGTTGGTCTCTCTAACAGAGAAAATATTTTTTGACATCAGCATAAAAATCCTTATTACATTTTTGCAAATACCCAATATATAATAATAATTTCCAACTTTGGAAGTTAAACTGTCATTTCCACACTTCGATCAGTTGTGGATCTAAACACAGGTGACCCAGGTTAATGCATACCTGTATAATATTGACACATAATATCTTAATATTATTCTTTAATAAAATTCTACTTTTTTCCCATATTAATGATGTTTGGTTATCCTCTCCAAGGATATTCCTGAAATCAGTGACAAGCACGTCAAGTCTGACCTGGATATCAGTGTTAGTTTTTGGCAAATAATGACATTCAATTTGAAAGAACTGACAGATGACAAACATATCAGTGGATTCCAAAGACAAATATAGATTTTCTAGGCTGCAAATTTAGTTTCAAAGTCACAAAACTGATGCCGATGTAGAGCATATAAATGGTTAATAATCCTGCCATTGCCTGCAAAAATATGTTGAATGGAAACACAGCTACTTGATGAGTGAGAGGCACAGATGACAGAGCGAGGAAGACAGACATGGTGCAGAGACGAATGAGCAGACACTCGCCTCCCACAGTCAAACAGGTGGATCGAAGAGGTTGTGCAGGGCCACTAAATGCATGCACTTGACTGAGGCTACACTCATGCAAAAGGTTAATACAAACACAAGAATACGGTACAGTACGGTACAGCACAGTACGGTACAGTACAGAAGGGCTACTGGGACCTGCACTGCTGCAACCCGACACAAAGGCCAGGACAGAGAAAGTGAGAGAGAATATTACAAGCTCATATTGAAACTATATGTATATAAAAGTATCAACAGTAAAAATCCTGGACAGCGTGTACTGTAAACAGTGAGAGAGCTGGAGAGAGAAAGAAACAGAGAAGTTACATATGTCCAGCTATTTACAGGAGTCAGTGCTAATTTAAGATCAAGTGATTCCATTTGTTTGTCTGGAGACATTCTCTTTACAATGTTTCCAAAGATTTGGTCCTTCATTTTATCCCCGTCCCTTCTTCCTTCATGTTTTCTTTACTGCTTTTACCTCCCTGCTCTAGTCGAAGCCTTACCAGGTTTTCCCAGGAAGAAAAAAAGAACAAAAAATAAAAAAAAACTAATTAAAATCCAGACAGTTACAGGAATGCTTGACAGTGGAAGTAAACAGACTCTTGTTGGCTTTTCCTTCAAAAAGCGCCTCTACTCTGGCCCGACGTGCAGCTTCTTGGACACGAGAAAGACCACCGTGTTCCACGACGACAAGGCATGGAGAGCGGCTCTAAGGAAATGGAAGTATGTCGCGCGTAAACCTCTGCGACTAAAAACAGTTCTAGACCCTGCTCCTTATATCTGGGTTTGGAGCGGTTGCCCTGGCGGTGTGTACGGAGGCGGTGCTGGCGAAGGCTTTATCCCACGGGTACGCATGTAGGAGAGGAACTGGTCAGGGATCTCAGCCAAGACATCTTTTGCGAGCCGGGCCATGCTGAGGATGTGGTTCCCGGTCCGATCGATGTAGTCCCTGAAGGGAACAAACTGAGAGGAAGAGAGAGGTAAAATATGAATTCATGCATCTTAAATTTACTAACACAGGACTCATGTATGTGTCTCTGGGCAACCAGTTTTTGTAATTCACATCTAGTGGGTGAAAATTACTTCTCAGTCTGCTGCTACGCTTTGATAAACTACCTTATAGTGAAGTTGGCAACCAATGAAAATCTTATTTATTTCATTACAAAACCATTGTGACTGGCCATTGTGATCAAAAACGCAGAAGTTCTAAAAAACGGGAACTAAAGTGAATAAATATGAAAACGCCAAAGTTTAATTTCCATGTTAACAACTGAAACACATACTTTTTCCCCATCTCTCTGTTAACTTGCATGTACAAAGTCACTAACTTGTGGGTTTGTACATTCAAGTTCGCACTGTAGAAGCCGGTGAGCAGGATTTTTGTTTCTGCAAAATCTGTAAGAAATTTAAAATCCAGCAAAATGTCTGCTTATTGGCTCCATTCTCCAGCATCTTCTGCTTTTTAACTTGATGCACAGGATTTTACAGGAGTGATAAATGTAAGGATCATTGTTTTTTTTTCTTATTTTAAGGGAAAAAAAGAAAAGATTGGCGCATAAATCAAGGGAGAGGGGGAGGGAAAGCTCAGAATGAAGAGCGAGCATGAAATGCACAGGCACATTCTACATTTCTTTCTCTGAAGTAAGAGGAAGCGGTATTTCTGAACAGCATACTCATTGTCATGAACATTTCATCAGCTTAGACCACGAACTAGCTTTGCTAAAGAAAAATGGAATCTAAGCTAATTAAGATGCTGCAGATCCAGACAATTTGCAGAAACAAAAACAATCTGGCGGAGTTTTATGGTAAGCAGTAGTTTGTGAATGAAAAATATTTTGCTTAACTGCTCTTAGAGAAAAATCTGCTCACCAGGGTCACTGAGATGAGCAACAAAAGCAGATGCTAAAAATGTGCAAATGAGCAATCTCATGTTTTTTAGAGAGAATTTTTGGCAGTTTAAGTACGCCGCTGCCATTTGGACAGACAAACACTGAGACCTAGTTAGCTGTAGCAAATGTCTGGGATTACACGGATCTATCATTAGGCTGAGAATATGCCAAAACACACAAGGCACAATGAAAAGAGCAACATTTTTAATTAGCTGTTTCATACAGAAGCCAGATACCACTGATAAGAATTTTTAAAGTAATTCAGGAACTGTTATGTGTACATTATTAGTGGATATTGTAAGTCAGAATGTCTGAAGGAACTTGACCGTTCATAATCACTACAGGTCGAGGCAGAGCGAGCGCTACTTCACCTCAGTGACTTTATTATAGACGATATTCAGATTTGATTTAGTTCTGTAACCCAAGCTGCTCGCCATAGAAGTATGCTTGATTTTCAGACAAAATTTGCACGTACAACGATGAAACAAAAGTGTCCTTCAGTTTATGGAGTCAAACTATGGAATGGACTGAATGAGGAAATAAAATGTTGTGCAAAAGCTTATAAATTCAAATCAATGTACAGAGAGAAAAATGCAGGAATATATAAAATTAGAAG
>JAVQJG010089669.1:0-12462 GCA_036024015.1 Craterocephalus amniculus | reverse complement strand
TGCGCAGAAAAGGCTTCTTCCTCATTACTCTCCCATACAGCATCTCCTTGTGCAAAGTGCGCTGAATGGTCGAACGATGCACAGTGACACCATCTGCAGTCAGGTCATGCTGTGGGTCTTTTGAGCTGCTCTGTTGAGTCTGATTTTTCTCACCATCCTCTGCCTGTCTGAGATGTTTCTGGGCCTGCCACTCCGGGCCTTTGCTAGAACTGTGCCTGTGCTCTTCTGTTTTCTCACTACGTTCCTCACAGTGGAAATTTACACCTGAAATCTCTCGGCAAGCTTTTTGTGTCCTTCACCTAAACCATGATGTTGAACAATTTTTGTTTTCAGGTTCCCATGTTGTCACTCTTCAGAGAGGATGTAAAGAGGAGAAAAACTTGCACTTGGCCATCTTACTTCTGATGGTTTGCTTCACCTGTGTATGTAGGTCAGGGTCAATGAACTTAAAAAAACAAATTTTGTGTTCCAGTAATTATTTCTGAAGGTATTCAAATCAATTAAACAGGTAAGTAATTATTGCACACTGTCTGTAAATCCAATAAACATCATTTCACTTCTCAAATATTACTGTGTTTGTCTGCTACATGATATATTTTAATGAAATTAACGATCCAAACAACCAATGAGTTATAAAGAAAAACCTTGAAAATGATCAGGGGTGCCCAAACGTTTGCATATGACTGTGTGTTGAATTAGACACGGCTGTATGAACGACGGGATTCTACACGTGTATATAACAAGATAAAAGCTGCTGCAGACAGATCGGTGTCACTTTCTGCAGCTTTGAGCTCATCGACATCACAAATAATTTCACTTCTCACGCACACGCACACACACACACACGTAGCTGCAGGCCATGTGTGTGTGTGTGTGAATGCAGTTTGTTAATCCTGTCTCTGGGATTGGGACTTAACTTGCAGTGGTCATTATGTTGAGTGCTGCATGTGCACGAATGTGTGCACGTGTGTGTGTGTGTTAGCCCAGCTGTTATTGACCATAGCGCTGCAGAGTAACACTGACCTGACCCAGAAAATGGATTTCTCCGGACACGTGCCACATACACACACACACACACACACACACACACACACACACACACAGAGATACACACAACACGTGCACTGCTCCCGTCGTGTGACTGCATTTGTGTGTGTGCGTGCTGGACTTACCTTCTTCACCTGGGCCTCCTTGATCTTCTCCAAGGCCAGCCTGATATTGTCAGCTTTCAGCTTGGCCGCCTGCTCCTCCTGCACACACACGCACACACACGGACACACACACGGTAACACCAGGGATAGTTCAGCGGTAAATCCAGCCTAACACCCCCCCCCCCCCCCCCTCCCTCACCTGGCTCCTCCAGCAGGAACCCATCCTTTCCAGCCAACACCTGTGTCTCTGCTTCACTTCCGACCCAAAATAAAGTCCGTGGAGCAATCAGAGCCTTCCCGGAGTTCCCGCCATGTTTACTGGTTTACTTCCACAAAAAGAGCCAGAAGCGTGAGCGGGAAACACTCCGAGTGTCTCCTCTTCATCCTCATCATCACAGCGGGGACGGGGAGTGAGGCGGGATTAAGCAGGACGCTCCGCGGTGACGGGGGGATTATCCGAAGGGACGAGCGTGCGCTCCGACCGCAGCTTTCCTGCCTCGGCGCGGTTAAAGATGCTTCACATCCTCCGCGCCCGAGTGACGAGGAGGAAGAGAGAGGAGGAGGAGGCAGGGGAGGGAGGATGGACAGGTGGGGGGAGGAGGGGGGGAGGGGCTTCTTGATTGCATCTCTCCATCCCACCGTCTCTGTTCACATCAGAATCAGGACTAATTTAGATCCGGTTCCAAGTTCAGAAAGATTTAATCTGACCCGGCCAATAAAATAGACCTAATTCATAACCTATAAATACAAAATCAGCTCCACATTTTCCCTTCATTCCACAGAATATACGTACAAGTAGATTATCAAAGTTTACAGGAACTTTCTATTTAGAAACTTTCTTTTCATCTGAAATATCTGGGGAAAAAATAGGTAACAATATGTTTCCTACATATTTTATTAACATTTTCTTTTGGACTTCCCTTAATTTTAGAATTTATCATCTGAAATATGTATTTAAAGTGAGATTCTTCGATCTTAATATTTCAAAAATTATAAACTGAAAATGTATAATTTATTTTATAATTTTCTAAACTTATTTTTAATGTATTTCTAAATTTTATTAATGCATGTTTCTTTATTTGATTTAGTTACTTAGTCTATTTATTTCATATATTTAAATTTAAATTTAATTCCATTTACAGATCACCAGAGAGAAGAAATCAGCAAATATTTAGGTGAAAAATCCAGATTATCAAATCAGGATCAGAGTAACTCAGATCTATAAATTATGCTATAATTGATCTTTAGGTCTTTAGGTCATATTTATATAGAAATAAAAACATACCTTATAATGGATTGGAATTTGAAAATATTTAAAATATTGTTTAAATAAAATGAGCAAACTTAGTAAAATATAGAAAATATCAAATTTATTATGCATGTGTTCTGATTTCATTGCTGCGTTAGTTTTTATTATTGATACTTTATTTAATATCTTATTTTCCACGGGTTTAAGGCCGGTTCACGTTTTTCTTCCACCTTGTCTAAATGTATCAAAGCAGAAATATTTCACTTTTAGCTGACACACACATATACACATTTATAGAGGATCCATAATGTGAACAAGTGAAAGGCTGGATTGATATGAAGATGAGGAAGAGGAGCTTAACAGTCTAAAACGTGGATTTAAGAAGAAAACCTTTTGTCAGATTTACTGTGAAACGGAGGAAACTAAACCGGCCCCCAGGTCTCAGAAAGCTAAATACTGAAACCAAATCAGCTGTTTTTCTAACAAATAATAATAATAATAATATATTCTATAATATATAATAATAATAACAAAAAACTCTGTCATTTCAGTTTGACCCTTCAAACTACACCTGATGGCTGGCGCCTCCATTATTATCACAACCTCGTCGCTCGCACTACCTTGTTGCTAAAACACCTCTACTTAGACCTGGACATGAAGATAAGACCACTTCCTGTCCAACTTTCCACCAATCAGAGAGCTTACAGTGAGGGTAATGTCCAATCAGGCGGAGCCAAAGTCTGAATGAGTCTGTTTCTGTCGTGTTTCTTTAGCCGTTATAAAACTGGATCAACATGTGGACTTTAACAGGGTCTCATGAAGTAGAGTGTTTAAACTAGAACCCAGGAACCAGGAGTCGGAAACCAGGAACCAAAAGCAGATAATAAAAGCCAGAAAATAGAATCCAGGAACCAAGAACTAAAAAGCAGGAACTATAATCCAGAAACCAAAGAACTAGAAACCAGAGAGAAGGAACAAAAAGTCAGGAGCCAAGTACCAAGAAGTAGAAACCAGGAACTAGAATCCAGACCCCAATGAACTAGAAACCAGAAATAAAGAACTAAAATCAAGGAGCCGGGACCTAGAAATCAGGAACTAGAATTCACTGACTAGAATACAGAAAAACATTAACTAGAACCCAGGAAGCAAGAACTACCAATAAGGAACTAAAATCCAGAAAAACATGAACTGGAATCCAAGAACCAAAAACTAGAACCCAGGAACTAGAATCCAGACACCAAAGAACCAGAAACCTGAAATAAAGAACTTAAATCAAGGAGCCGAGAACTAGAATTCAGGAACTAGAATACAGAAAAACATTGACTAGGACCCAGGAAGCAAGAACTAGAAACCAGGAACTAGAATCCAGACACCAAAGAAGAAGAAACCAGAAATAAGGAACTAAAATCCAGGAGCTGAGAACTTGAAACCGGGAACTAGTACCCAGAAATCAAAGAACTAGACAACAAAAATGAGGAACAAAACTCCAGAATCCACAGAAGAAGAAGTAGGAACTAAGAACTTGAGAGAATGGTGTCCCTGTAGATCTGTCTGTGTTTTTACAAGTTCAGTCAGTGATAAACTCCTTTTTGCTGCTTTATCTGAAACATTCATTTTACATCACTTTACCCTCATGATCAGACACCTGTCCAGGAAACCTGTTGTCGTGGTGATTGGGATTAAAAATCTTTTTTTTTATATATGAAGAAAAAGAAAAAACAAAAACAGAAAGACCAAAAAGCCAAAAGCGCCATTTTTCCTGCAGTAATTCAACTTATTCGTCTCTTCCCGTGACCTCTGATGGCCGACGTGCCTCTGGGCGAAAACAGGAATATTTTCATTGTCATGCGAAAAATGACAGATTACAGCAAATCTAGCTGGATTATGGAGACAATTCCTTAATTCGCACATTTTAATCCATTTTAAAACCCTCCAGCCTCTCAGTATCATGAATTCATCATCACTAAATGTGTAACTGGTTTCTTCGAGGTCAGCGATTCCCTCTCTTCACGTACGAAACGCTGTGTTTCACATTCATACGGTCGTAACCGCCTCTCCTGCAGCTTGTTTGCCGTGCATCTCACAGCTGACCTACATTACGGAGCCATGAAATCACCCTCTGCCCAATAAAGATGCGGTTGCCTTTGAAGTGAGGAAATAAAATGTCCCTCCCGAGCCGCCGTAGGCTCAAAGCGCCGCCGACGGATGTGAAATAGTGCATGGGGAGCAGCAGAAGTGGGCCAGCAGTTGGTGTGTGTGTGCAGCGTAACACTGACACACAAACGCGAGGCTACATGCAGCTGAAGGCTCAGTAATGAGAGCAGATAATTACACCCTACACCTAATCACCGCGGCTCGTAGTCTGACCCCCCTCCTCGCCTTTAATCCAGCAGCATAAATGAAAAGAAAATCACCTTCCCTGCAAACGGACAAACGCCGCCAGACTAAAAGCTGGATTTGAGGCCGGCGACAGTAATCTGAGTGTTGATTTCGTTTTGAGTCACTGAGTTCAGACCGACGTCCAGAACCGGAAAGGAAACATTACAGACACAATCCTGTAGGTGCACAGGTGCTACTGGGCAAATCTGAATATGCTGGAAAAGTTGTTTTATTCAGGTGATTCAACAAAAAAGGTGAAACCAACACATTTCATGTACTAAGGTGCAAGATTTTACTTTCAGAGGCCTGACATTTTTGTATTTAAAATCCACTTTTTATTGATTTCAAGCAATTAAGTTTTCTAATTTGATATTTTCTGAAGCTGCAAATCCTGATCAGCAAAATCTAAACAAATAAAAGCTGAAATATATTGATTTGCAGACTATTTGTTATTGTTAGTTATTATTTGTAAGTTATGTTACAGGTACGATTCGGAAAATGAGAATATCCTGAAAAAGTGCTGCATTTCTGTAACTTCAAAGATGAAATGTACACATATACATGTACAAATATATTTCAGCTTTTATTTGTTTCGATTTTACTGATCAGGATTTGCAGCTTCAGAAAACCTCAAATTAAAAAATTCTGAAAATTAGAATATTGCTTGAAATCAATAAAATGTTTTTTAAATAGAGAAAAGTCAGGCCTCTGAAAGTAAAATCTTATTTTTTCACCTTTTATGTTGAATTGCCTGAATAAAATAACGTTTCCAGCATATTTTCATTTTCAAAGTAGTACCTGTAATTTGATAATTTAGGATCATAAATCAGATTACAAACTGAAAAACTTTTCTGACTTGCTTTGATTTGGGGTTTTCCATTAAAAAGAGCAAAGCTGCCCAGTGTTTGTGTCTGCATGGGACACTGCTGGGATCCCTTCCCCTTTTCTTCAAAGAGGATTATCTCTGCAGATCTCACACATTCCTCTGACATCCAATCAAACGGCCTCATCTGGTTCATCATCCAATCAGAGTGAAGCCTGCTTACTTACTTGTGCAGGAATAAAACTCCGGGCTCTGCCATTAAGAAGCCCGCAGCTTTAGCTTAAAGAGCAGCAGAAAGTCCGACACTGCGGTCGCTCCTGACCCGGACATGCACCGACATTATCTGGGATAGCAGCGAAAATCTGCTGATCTTAATCTGGGCAGCCCCTTTCTCACTCCACTCGGATGTTTCTACAACAGAGAAGAAAATCTAAATAAACTCACTGATCCCAAACCAGGCTGAAATCCACCAGCTGGAGAACAACAACAATTAGTCCCATTATCCGCATTGATCGCCAGCTAAGCTCCATTACGGCCACCGGCTGAGCTCCAAGTACTCGTCACCAAGCCGGGCGTCACCAACGCTGCACCTTACAGCTCAGCCTGGACTGTCCACGCAGCACCAACACACCGTAGAAAACGCACCGAAGCAGCACCAACCTCTAATAACAGCTGCATAGTTTCATGGGCATCAATTAAAAAACAACAAACAAACAAAAACACATACTAGTGAAAATAAGGGACGGGAATTCGATTAAATTGTCTTAATCAATTATCAGGAGAATTAACGGTCGATTATCGATTAATCATTCATATTTCTATATCAAAATTCAATATTTATAGCCTGTATTTAAATAAAGTGAAAGTAGAAAAACCTTGTGATTCCTTATTTAGATTTTTACTACAAGATGATTGACTCTTGTGGCAGTTAGATGGGATCATTCACTGGTTATACTGGTAAATATGCGCTTCAGCACCAGTCTGAAGATGTGTTTGATTAAAAGATGTTATTGATTATAGTCTTTATGATTAATCGATTGTCAATCAGTTATGCCCATCCCTAACAGCAGCGGCCATCACTATTACTTATCTAATTATAAAATCAATGTAATCAAATAAAACCTTAACGATCGATTTATTAATTACGCCCATCCCCAGTGAAAATACGTGGAAATCCCATTTTGGTTGCGTTGATAAACAAAATGATAAATAAACTAAGGGTTTTTTAATCAATTCCACACGAATGTAATTTGATCTTACATGACTTGGAGGGACTCCAGGTGTGAAAGCAGACACAAGTGTTGGCCGTTCTACTTACCCGTTGCTTAGTTTATACCATTATTCCCAAAGTTGTAGTTAACATCTGGACAAATGTTAAATCACAAGCAACAGAAGCAAAACGATGACACAGGATGGGCTGTGGAGCAAACTGAAGCTTTTTATCTGCTAATGAGAGCTAAAAGCTAATATACAGGCAGGATTAATGATTTAATATAAGAATTAAAACCACTCCTGTGTTATCGTCGTCTTCAGACTCTTCAGTTCTATCAGCCAATGAAAAAATCAGACTGAACATGCAATTTGCTTCCACTAAAAATGTTTACACATGAAACACGCCCCTCATGTTTCACAGAAAAAGGCTAAAAGGCTCATCCATGGACTCCATCACCACTTCACACACAGGCTGTTTTACAGGAAGGTGCAAACATTAGCAGCTTATCAGATTAATCATCACACTGGGACTCAAGCACCCAATCCCAGTCCCTTCCACTGGTTCACCCCTCTGTTTTTCAGGATTAGCTGCGTCCTTTTTAGGAATCAGGTAGCGGTAATGTGGCCCTTTAACACAGGGAGACATTTTGGTGTATAATCTATAAAAAGGAGGCACACTAGCTCTGCAAAACAGAGTATAAGGGCCAAGGGAGGAACTGGGAATCAGATAAAATATGGCAACCTTGAACTAACTGCACCCCTTCAGCTATGCATAAACGGAAAAGCCAGGACAGTGGAAGGTAGAGGGATGGCATGCTGAAAGCATAGCGGTGGGATTCAGGGATGCAAAAGAAGAAAAGCATGCAAAAGTGGATGAAAAGTTGTCACCTTGGTCAGCAGGTGGGAAGGTTTCCCTGCTATGTTTCTCAGAATCAGAGAGGTTTCCCTGTCCAGATAGGAGTGCTTCAAAGAGAGACAGACAGAGTTCCTGTGAATTAATCTGGTGCTCGTCCACCGATTGACTTAATGTGGCAGTTTAGCAGAAAGCCGTGTGGTGAAGCAGAGATCAGCAGGAAGCGGGAAACCTGTGAACACCTCAGAAGGAAATGTTAGAAAACACAATCTGACGTTCAGAACATGTGGAAACCTCGAAAAAATTCCCAGCAGCTGCATTTCCGTGACAGTTTATCGCAAAATAAAAGCAAAGTTTCTGAAATTTCAACAAAGTACAACTCTGATATGTCGGTGTTTCCGTTCAGTGGTGTTTAGTGGGGGTGGAAAAACTGAATCGAAAAATCAAACCTCAGGTTTTTTTATTTCACAATTTTAGAATCGATTTAAATCATATCGAGATTTTTATTTAAAAAATTTTAAATAATTTTTTTGGTAAATATATTTTAAAATAATTGCAAAGATTTTTGAAAATAATTTGTTTATTTCATTTTTAGGATCATTTTTATTGATCTTTTTTACTTGTCTGGCATTACAGCAAAAGAATGTTGGTCTGGCTTCTATGTTTTTTCCTAATTGACATTAATACAAATAACCAGCAAAACATTTTTTTTTTATTTGTTGTTTTTCTCCACAGAAATCTGCAAAATTGAAGAATCACGAGAATTTAAAATGAATCGGCGCCCAAAAAATGGTAAAGGAATCGAATCAGAAGGAAAGCGTATCGTCACAGCCCTGTTGTTTAGCACATAAGCCGTAATTCTGGTAAAATGTCTCGAAACTTCGCTCTGAGGAAAATGGAGATACGAAACATTTTATGATTTGGAGCATTTTGCGGTTCTTTGGGAAGGAGGTTATATTTTTCTGTTTAAAGATTCCTGTCTCCCACTCTGTTCATACATTCCATGGTAGGGGTAGAAATATTGAATCGAAAAATCGAATATCTTGATTTTTTTATTTCACAATCTAAAATTTTTTTTTTTCTTAAAAAAATCAATTTTTTTCAAATAGATAGAAAAATTTAAAGTAATTTTGTACTATATGCGAGAGATGAGCCAGATTCTGTTAGTTTTAGAAATAAAAAGAATGCTGATCAAACATCTCATGGACTCAACATGAAGAAAAACATTTATTTTTGGGGAAACAAAGGATAAATCATTCAGACATGGGCACCTGGTGGCCCCAGCTTCTGTTTACCGTTCAAAGAGCTTTTTCTCTCGTTTTTACTCCAGCTCAGCAGGATACCAGACAGACACGCTTTAATTATTCATTTGCTAAATTATTCACTCGTATATTATAAACTCGATTCTGTACCTTCGTGCTGAGCCAGCTCAGCACGAAGGTACAGCTGAGATGCCCCTAACCCAAACCCTAACGAACTATAATGACATATTTTTCCCATTTTCCTGGGTCGATAGGCTCAGATCTGTTCTGCAAACATTGAAAACAAGACATGGCGTTAGATTCTGCATCCTGGGATTTACTAGCTGTTCTCATCATGGGTAATTTGATCGAAAGCATTCGTTCCTTGTTGATAACCTCAGATTAAAATGATATCTAGGTCAAACACTAATACACACAAATATGATTACAGTCAGATTTTCCCCTTCAGCCAATATCTGGCTTACCGGCAACAACTGGGGCTGGTCCAGGAAATATGGTCTCAGCCTCTCCAACTCGTGTTAAAACTAAAGCACACCTGTTTTTCCCCCCAGTTAGAATACTAATGGCCACATTTACATGAGAGTTTAATTCCTCTTTAGTTTGGAATAAAAGTTAATTCTGCTTTAAACAGATCAAAAATGACCACGTAAACACTTAATTCCTGATGCAAATGCTAATTATGAATTACCTTAATTCCAGATAAAGTGACTGGTTTATTCCACTTTTAATTCCAAACCCTTACCAACAAGGCAAGGCAAGTTTATTTATATAGCGCTTTTCAGGTCCAAGACAATTCAAAGTTCTTTACATTCAACATAAGAATTACAATAAGATCATTTAAACAGAAAATCAATCTAAAACGATGATTAAGTTTAACATCATGATCTTGTTTGCAGCATATTTAGTCTAAAGTAAAAATGCTGGTGTTCCACTTGTTTTCAGCATAATAATAGCTAAGAGCTGCTTCTCTAAACATATCTCATATCTCTGCCATCTGGTGGCTAATTTATATTTAACATAACAGTGATTCTCTTTGTTTTCATAAGAATTAAGCTACTTGAATTTTCTATTAAAATTCATTGTTTCCAACTGGCTTATTTTGTGAGATATTTATTTTCTAAATATAAATACCCTAACACATAGAGAGAAAGGGGATTTTTCCAACCTGGATTTAAAAGTTTCTACATTTGGTTAGAGTTTGGTCTCTACTGGTAGTTTGTTCTATTTATTTACAGCATTATAGCTAAGAGCTGGATATCTACAACATATCACAGAAAAATAAACTACTTGTTTTTTCTTTCTTTCTTTCTTTCTTTTAAACTTGATGTTCCAAACTGGCTTACATTATGAAATACATATTTTCTAAATGTAAATACCCTGAGAGCTCAGAAGAGCTTTAGAATGTATTCTATTCTATGACTGACTGGACTTTCTTTTTTAAAATTCATTGTTCCAAACTGGCTTATTCTGTGAAATGTTTATTTTCTAAATGTAAATACCGTAACACATACAAGCACAAACGCAGACAATCACAACATAGGAGACGGTAGGTGGGGAGGGTGGGGGGGTGGAGTGAGGCAGGGGGATGGAGTGGGGGGGGGGCTGGGAGCAGGGGGTGGAGTGAGGGCGTGACGGATGTGGTTTGTGGGGGTGGAGTCCGTGACCTCTCACTCAGTTCGTGTCTGACGCCTGAGATGTCCTTCAGAACCGACGCGAGGATCCCAGAGTCCATGGGATAGGAGCGGGGGAGGTCTGAGCGTCTGTGCAATTCATTCCTTTGGGAGACTGATATAGAGGGGAGCCAAATAGTGATAACAGACTTTGTTTGTAGGAACGGTCAGCCATTATTTTTTCCGTCTGACCTTGAGTCTGTGGCTGGTCCAAAGTGTCTAATTAGTCCGAATGGGGGGAAAGTTTCCATCAACCCGAGCAGACTATCCGGTACCGTTGTAATCCATTCACACCGAGCAGACTATCCGGTACTGTTGTAATCCATTCACACCGAGCAGACTAACCGGTACAGTTGTAATCCATTCCTCGATTTAGTCCCGGGATCGCAGACAGTTTGCCAGAAATGGCAACCAGCCTGCAGCCCTGCTCATTCTTGCAGTTAGTGTCCCAATCACTCGGTACGTGGCAGACAGCCTTTTAAGCAGGTTGAGATCCATCAGGTAACCACCAGCTCCAATCAGCAGAAAACCGACGATCATGGATCCAAATATGTAGACATCTTCCACATCCTCGTCAGAAAGGTGGGACAGGCATAAGGGCCATCCTGTAGCCTGCCATGTGCGTCCCGTCCGGACATGTGGGCTCTCCCTTGCCCTGTCTATGGGTAGCAAAAATCTGATCGATTGCATTTAGAGACCAGCCGACCAAATCCGTGTTCAAAGCGTTGATTAGGTTAAGGGTGGAATTCAGAGAGGCTCGGAGAAATGACAGGACAGAGTAGCAGGGGAATGAAGTGAGGAGCGGAGAGAAAAGCTTCTGCCTCCGTCGAGAGCAGGAAGTAAAAGTTGAAGTTGGTCCTTAAGATGTGTTAAGGCCATAGACTGTAAAAAGAATGGACAAACCCTTAAACCACATGACCCATAGGATTCTATTGAGCTGAAGTGATGCATATTGGGCGGTTCCTTCCTCCGCCATCTTGGCACCGTCACGAGTCTCGTGGCTGCCGGAAAGCCCATAAATGGCCGACGACAAGGCACGGAGAGGGGGGCTGAGAGCGTGGGGAGGCATGATTGACAACCATCAAACTCCGAGCTACGTGCTAACAAAGCTAACCCAGATATCTGGCACCTGTCAATGAAAGGGACACGCCCACAATTAATGAGGAACTTTAGGATTAAATAACATCTAAACGGAGGAAGCAGAATTTTTTTCACTCCCCACACAGTTGTAATGAAGGTAAATCTGACATTTTAATCCTAAAATGGTTTTTTGAACCAGGCTGTAAACATGTTTAATTCTGCTGTAAAGTTGGCGTTTTTAACATGGGAGCCAATAGGACATTCCTCTGTTTTGCAGTCAGCACCTAGCGGATGAGGAGGGTACTGCACTTTTTTGCACTTGGGTATCACTTTTCTAGCGGGAGGTTGTCGGTTGGTTAAGGCCCATTTGTGCTTGATGCAGATGATGGATATGCAGACCCAAGGAAAATTTTGTCCGTCTTCTGTGTCAGTTACGTGCGTTATGTGTCAGTGTGGAGCATAGTGGAGTAGAAACATACCAGGGAAGAAAAAGAAGATAAAAGGGAAAACCACAGAAGAAGAATGAAGACAGGGCGTGTCGGTGGTTAGAAACAACTTTATAGCTGCGTATAAGTGCTGCCAACCGATGTCTGAAACTAACTTAATATTGTATCGCAGTGTTAACAACGAACTCAGCACTGCCCCTTAGCTGAGGTTTGCTGTAGCAACCATAGATATACATAATAAAGGCTAGATGCTTCATGGCGGGGTGCCGGATGGCATCATTGGCGGCCATCTTACTACAGACCAGCTGGAATCTGAGGAAAAGTGCTTCTCTTATCT